>JACJUY010000120.1:55328-73916 GCA_014220935.1 Platorchestia sp. MABIK | reverse complement strand
TCATTCTTCGACTTTTGAGGTTGAAATTCCTCTATCGGTAACGAGAGGCCGAAAGGCCCAGCCTCGTATTGTAACAGAATAAAAAATAAACAGAAAAGAAAGTTACTATCTGGAAGCATTTACCCCAAAATTGACTCATTCTGAAAAATTTTACAGGATTCAAAAATCCCTAAAATCATCATCACAGATAATGGTATTGTACTTCACAGCATGGCTGTGTTTTGCAGAATAAAGAGGGTGAGCCAGTCTTATCACAGATCACTAATACACAGTTATTTTTGTTTATTCTTTGTTTCTATTATTTTAATGAATAGAAAGTTTGGAGTTTATAATAGTTTGTAAATTCATTCATACGTAACATTGATCATAATTTGTACATTACCGAACTGATGATGGAGCTAGTCTCCAAAATATTTACTCTTCTCAATGACAGGACTAATGCAATTAGCATTTTCTTTGCTTTAAAGTATAAATAATTCCTTTAATTAATAATATTTGCATCTTATTGTGCAGCAAATTGCATTTCCTTCCAGTAACCACCTAAATTATATATTTATTTCATACTTAGCTAAATTTAATTCCAAGTTTTATGTATTTCAAGACATTTCTAGGTAGTCCATGCAAATATCAACAAAATGCATTGCTACAATTGGCCACAGACTTCAAGGGTCTTGAATATTACACTTAGCACATCAGAAGTTTTCACTGGTGTCATCCTTTTTCCCTCATGTGTCTTTTAGAGTTGTCCTAGTCAACACATTCACTACTGGTACTTTCCTCCGGTATAAAGACAAACTTCCTTTGTTTCTCCGCACTAGTCTGGTCTATAAATACAGTTGTGCACAGCGTGGATCCACGTATGTCGATTTTCAAACCGTGCATTACGTGTCAGACAGGCGGAACACGGAATTAATTTCAGAACTGGGGCTAGTCTTTTGTCACCCTCCACACTCTGCATTAAGATCTCATGCAGAGGAAAAGTGTGACATTAAAATTTCAGATTACAGTTTCTCAATTTTAGGGTCTGTTTGTAATGTAACTCAACTTAAAATTCTTGAATCGCTTTATATCTATAAAAAAAAGCCCAATCTTAATGATATGCAAAGTATGCATCCGCTGATTCTGGTTGGGCAACTGTAGCTTGAGGGTGCTCTCCGTTATTTACTTTTCATTTTGTCCCATTATGCAGTGCATTCATTTTCTCCTTTACTTGTATATAGCTTATGGGGTAGGTAGTTTGTCTGCGATCACCAGTGTTCTAACATCTCTAGTAATATATAATATATGCAATTACCTAGTCTGAATATTAATTCTCTATGTTTATAATTGCAGATTTTTGCTGATGAAATGTCAAGGCCCAAAACATTGGTTTTTTTAAATTGCCTACATGAAAATTTTAAACAATTTGGACTTCTTTGGTTTTTGCCCTAAACTTTTTATGGAAGCTTTTTTTAACTGAAAATAAGAAAGCATGTGATAGAATGATTGTTTTTGGCCAGTCAGATTGGTTACAACCTTCATCACTTAGCCTATAATAAAAAAAAATTATAACTATTACAGACTTATCTGAACAACTCCAGCTGAAACTATTTGGGTCAGTTAAAAAGGGCTAATATGTCTTAGGGTATTATTTTTCTAGGTAAAAAATTTCTATAACTTTGAAAGGTTGAAAATGGGGGTGTCAGGCACAGGAAAAGCAGTACTTAGGTCTTCGATAAAGTTAGGTCGGTAAAAAGCTAACAACGCAAAGCTCCAGCAAACAGTGACAGTAACGGTTTATCCGCAGCACTTCAGATTGACAGGAAAAGCTTGTGCAAAAAGCCCACTAAGACTCGACTGAAGGTAGACCAGGGTAAACTAAGCAAAAAAGCAGCCAAACAGCGTCCAGAGCAGCCCACGGTCTCCTCACAGCATCATGGTCAGCACCATGAAAATTTCTAGAAATTACTCTTTTTATATGAAATGAAGAAGGGAAGCCATCTCAAGACTCGCCATGTTTCAATTACGTTTATGCCAAATCAGTAATCCCTCCCCTCCCAAGTAATATTTTAGATGAGAAATTTCTTTCAAACAATGTGTTGAATGAATCTACAATTGAAATACAGATTTGAAATGATGCTTGACACATTTGTCAAATACATTCAAATACATACGTTACAAAGTTTATACTGAAACATTTAACAATAAGTTTAACTGACATTGTTTTTTTTTATGAGCACTATATTAACAACAGCAATGTTTTCATGCAAAACTGCTGTTCAACTAAAATAAATATCTTAATAGGACATCAATAAAGAGGGACCTGGCACAGCCTAGCATCATCAAATATATCATCACAGCAAGACTTTTACGAGATGACAGATGCACTGACATTATAACAAAAACATCTTTGAGCAATGAGTGTGTACAGTTCAGAAATAGGAACACAATTTTAGAATGTCATTAGAACAAAAAATCTATAATTACAAAAAATATGCTCACAAATCAACCACTCAAATTGCATAAAAAATTTTACAGTCATTTCAAGAAACACAGAACAAGTCTACTAAGGCAAAAATATTACTTTTGTTAGGTTTGCAGTTCATGACTTAACACATACAAGTAGCACTGATGCAATACCTTGCAGACTTGACCCAAACATGCAAACCTAAGAAGATGCTACCAAAAAAGATGCTTAAGTCAAAATTTTTAGCATTTTCGACTTGATTTTTTATTTTATCCAAGTTTTGGCTGAAATCCCCTTAACAAAGTAATTTAGTATTAGAAATAAGAATGATGAGGAACATTTTCTTCCATGTAGTTTTGGTCAATATTGAATTCAACGCATCAATGATTTTCAAAATTTTGTTGCCACTTTTAGAGGTCAATATTGAGTTTGAGCCTTTCACGGAAATTAAAAATTCCCTTCCAAAGAATCACTAAAGAACCCCACTTAAAAACGTTTTACACGAATGATATTCTGCTCGCTGATCCGTTATTTTTGAGATATAACAATAATTGCCTTCAGATAGGAATAACATTATCTGGTCGGTTGCTAGTCGCCGCATTGTTGGGTGACGCTCACTTTTTTGGTGGGACACGCCCACTTCTTGGCGGTAAACTAACAGCCTAGGTTTGGGTAAGTTAAGGTAAGCTATTATAAGTTGATTTATGTTATTTTAGGTTAGTTTATTTAATTACCCTTCGTTAGGTAGATTTATTTAACCTACCCTAACCTTACCCATCATTACGTTAATGCCGTATTACAGCATGTTTTATTTACACGTCCGTTTCTTTACTTTTATATACGATGTTCTTATAACTTCAAAGTTGAATAACTCAAAAATAACGCATCAGCAAGCAGAATGTCATTTATGTAAAATGTTTTTAAATGTGGTCCTTTAGTGATTCTTTGGAATAGAATTTTTACTTTCCGTGAAAGGCATAAACTTGATATTGACCCATTTAAGTAATTGGAGACATTTTAAGACGTATTTCATGAACAATATTGTGCTCTGCAAATGCTTGGTTTTTGAGATATAGCATAAATAATGCTCGGGTAAGAAAAGCATTAACAGCAGTTTTGATTTGGCTCTTCCGACATTTCAACGGTGTGGAACACGCGAAATTTGTTGGCGTAAAAAATCGGCCTTAGTATGGCTAAGTTAGGTCAAATTATTTTAGGTTTACTTAGATTAGTTTAGGTTACGTTTCTACCTAACCTAACTTTGCATAATCTAACCTAACCATACTTATTGATACGTCAAAACCGTATTTCAGCTTATTTACGTGTTCATTTGTTCAATTTTATATACAACGTTTCTAGAACTTCAAGAGTTAATTATCTCAAAAACTAAGCATTTGCGAGCACAATGTTGTATATGTTAGATTCAATATTGAACATAGTTTCAAACTCTACATGCAATTGGTTTCCAACTTACAAACAAAAATATTTCCTAACAGTTGTTCATAAACTGAATTGTTTACCAGCCATTGTGTAAAAATTTTCTATTTATAATTAGCAACTAAGAGTATCTAAAACCCCTTATATTTACATATATGGCAAACAAAGAGATAAGAAAGAGAGGATGTAATATTGAAAATTCAAAGGTCAATATCGGGTTTAATGCGATCACAGAAAATTAAAATTTGGTCCCCAAAAATCACTAAAGGGACATAATTAAAAACGTTTTTCATGAATGACGTTCTGCTCGCTGATGCGTTATTTTCGAGTTATTTAACTTTGAAATTTTTGTTTTCCACAGCAGTTCCAGTGAATTTACGGTTGAGCGCGAGCTGTTAGAGTACGTTTGGGTACTTGGTAATCGATTATTTACCAATCCCGCGGAGCCTGAACTCACTTCTACAATGTTTTAGTTAATAACACAATAAAGGTTACCACCCAAAAGTAATACGGTATAAAAATATTCTGATTTTAAATCTACGGTATTCACTCCTACGGTTTTGCTAATGCTCTAAGGTCGCCGCCATATTGAAACATGTCGAGTGCATTTCGATTTAAGTCTTCATCATTCCAGTCCCGCTAATTTTTTGGGTGATAACCTTTATTGTGTTATTAACTAAAACATCCTAGAAGTGGGCTCAAGCTCTGCAGGGTCGGCGGGATTAGCAAATATTAAATTACGCCATAAATTGCAAAAACAAAACTTTTCCCCCGCTCCGGCATTGTTGGAAAAAGCTCTCCTTTTGCGCGGGAAACCAATTTTAGGAGCGCCGTTCCTATATCTTCAAAGTTGAATAACTCGCAAATAACGCATTAGCGAGCAGAATGTCATTCGTGAAAAACATTTTTAAATATGGTATTCTATTGATTCTTTGAAATGGAATTTTAATTTTCTGTGATCGCATTAAATCCGATATTGACCAATTCAAATAATTAGGATAGTTAATGAAAATCACAATAAATGATATTTTACATTTAATTACACATATAAGAATTACATTCTGATCACCACTGGATAGAATATGAAACTAATATTGCAAAGGAAATAAGAAATCATAGATGCACAACTTATCATTTGAATAGTCAGCTTGCATTTATATCTCCAAATATCTGTAAGTAGGGAAACCAGTGTACATGCAGCTGCTTTGTTAAAATATTTTTCCTGTCAGGGTTAATGATGATGTAACATCAACCATTATGTTTGGTTAAACTGCTAAATACGTTTACAATGTAGTAGTAAGGCTTTTCAGATTGAGCATGATTTGATAAAGGATTGTGCACATTTGTGAATTTAGTCAATTGCTCATGTGTAGCAGCTGTACAACCGCATTTTCCAGACAGGCTTAAAATCGAGTCGGAGTAAAAATATAGCTTCCAACCTAGTAATATCAAGTTTTCAAGATATAACTTTTGTATAATTTTGCACAGTAGAAATTGATTTACACGTTCACGTTTCCATTTTTGCGGGAAAACTTTACTATCTCAACTATAGGGTGCAATTTCACCTACACAAAACACAGGTACACTATCAGTCACGTGATCACCTTTTGTTTCACCACTACTCGCTAACACTTCCTAAAGCCTCTTTGAATTTCAGGAGACACTTTAGGCTGTCACGTGTAGCCCATTATTGTGCCTAATGAACTTTTCGATCCCGCCAGGTCTTGTAAACAACAAACACCTGATACGTAAGGTAAGAGTTGCGGAGTGCATATTCAAACTTGCCAATATTCACGTTACCCGAGAGCAAAAAATATCAAATTAAGTAGAAATAAACCATTAAAATAACAGAGCATTTGTGTATGGTCAACCGAATTATGTTTTGACGACAACTGACCACGTTGATAACAAAACAGTACCACAACCACACTCGCACAAAGCTGCTCGCGGACTGCGGAAAAAACGTTTTCTATGACATCAGCAACAGTCAGACTCGAGTGACGATGTATGCTAATCGCGCTAAAAATCTCAAACATTCGTTTTAAACCTCAATGAACACGAGCTACAAAATTTGAACAGACATATGTTCCTACGACAAAAGTTGCTTCTATGCTTAATTGAAGTTGGCTTAAGCGGTGATGCTTAGAAACAGGTCGTACCTGATTTTTCTCGGCCGAATCGCCAACTCCTCACCTTCTATGTCATCAATACAAGAAAAAAAACTTCAATTAATATAATGCATTGCTCATTTTGTACATTTATATAGATGTGGAAAATTTCTTCGTTGTTATTTATTTAATCAACCGAGTATTTTGTTACTCGTCCTCTCACAAAAAATTATGAGTGCAAGTTCAATCGACGACAGATATTATGATCATACTACCGAAGACCTCATACCACAAATTTTATCAAATGTGACTGGCAAAAAAAAGTTTTCCTTTTTGATGAGAAAAGAGCATGGGACTTGGAAAACAATAATCGACCCCCACCGTTGTGAGTGTCAATGCTAACGCAGCTTAGTAGCCCTCTGCTAATGCTCTGTGGTGCCCAGAGCATTAGTAGAGGGTGCCTTGCAGCTCCATCGAAAAAACGACTAATATAGTGTTTCTGTTGCACGAAACAGAGATCACCCTGGAACCTCATTATTTTAAGGACAAAATGCTGTTACCCAAATAAATAAATGACTTTCAAACATAAGATACTAGACCTAACACCATGAGCAACACTGACAAAATCGATGAATCCACGAAGAAGTTCCCACGAAAAAAAAACATTTTCTGTCTCTAAAAAGCACCATAAGGATTTATTTAATGAAGATAGTTTCAATATAAAACATTTCAATGCTGCCGGACTTAATGATAAATTATATTACATCAGAGTAATCTTGATCACTGAAGAAATTGACATTGTATGCGTGTCCGAACATGATTTGATTCACGAACCCAAATTTGTTTTCTTACTATTGCCAATTTTGTGCAGAAGCGCTATGATGGCATTAAAAATATCCGAGGTAGTGGATCTCGTATTTGTTTGATAAAAAAATTAATTCAACATTTTACTTCTTCCAAATGAAGTTTATGATAGTGTAGAAATAGTTTGGCTGAAAGTAAAAATAAATAAACATAAATCTATCATCATCAGCTAACTTTCACAGGCACCCATCAGTCGCCTACGTCCAACACCAGAGTTTGTTGAGAAAACTCAAAGAAATTTTAGCGAAAAACAAAATCCTTCTTTGTTTTCGGAGATTTCAACGTTGGCTTAACGGATAAAAACAAAAAGCTAAGCAAGCTATTATACAAACTTACCCTATCCAAAACGCTCAATGAACCAACTTGTATTACTCGTGTGTACTAGAGTGTCTAAAACTCTCCTCGATCTGGCAATCACAAATAATTGTACATAAATTCTCAGTACATACATACAACAATATCATCCTCTGTTTCTGATGACCACTCGATAGAATATGGAATTAATATTGCAAATGAAATAACAAATTATAGTTGTAGAACTAATTATTTGAAAGTCACTACTCAGCGGAACTGTTTCATGAAAAACTACTAAACAGGCTCACCGAATTTCAGAACATGATGTAATCCGATGATGTAGAGACGTACAAGTTTCAATCTTCAGTGAAAATTTTGCGGGAGCTCTAAATGAATGTGCACCTTACGTCACCATAAAAACTAAGACAAAACGCACCATTTGGATTACAGACGAAATTAAAAAGCTGAGCAGAATGAAAAGAAAATACTAGTAAGAGTACAAGAAATAAATCAAGTACAATTTTATGCAAGAAATATAAGGAACATGAAAAACTTATTCGGCAGAAAATCACAGAACTAAAACAAACTTACTTCCACTAGGAGGCTGGAGCTATTAACGGCAAAAAAATAACCTGAAACGAATGTGGGATTCATTAATGAAGTAGCCGCAAATAAAAATTTAAGCCACATTAGTAGTTTTGAAAATCCTTTGGAAACAGCCATGGATTTCAACATTTTCTCTTCAAAAGTAGGTGCTCAAATCTTCAATGAAGTATTGTATGTTAAACCAATTCAAATCAACCTCCATTAAAAAATCTGCGTCTTACTACATCTGCAAGAGCTGGCGTCAGGTGGAGACCACGTTCTATCAATTTAGTGGAGTTTCGAAGAAATAAAAAGAAATAAAAAAAACAGCTTATTTCCAATAGAGTTAAAACATGAAATGTTTAACATTGGTTTTTAAAATATCTTAACTTTAACATCTTAGTTGATAATTACACATCGGTTTCGTAATACTCTTGTAAAATGTCGAAACGAAAAGTGATTGACAGAAGAGCATAACAAAAATGAGTTCCTTTCGTTACCTAATCTGATTTCGACAGTGCATTTAAATAAAAATAACTAAGAAAACATAATCCTCGTAACGCTCAGTTGAAAAACACTCTCGTTAGTGCGCACATATATTGAAATTAAAGCGAAAAACGTATTCAAATACCTTAACATAGAGATCCTTAATTGCTATTCATACATGGTTATCTTAATACCCATTATATTTGTCAAAACATCATTCGGAGAAAAGCACGAAAGAAATGCGTTCCCTCTTCGTTGCGGAGTCGGATTTTGGTTATGCATTCAACTACAAGTGACTGAGAAAACATAATTCATGTGGCACATTGCTGATAACCCTCTAGTTAGTGCGTGCTCGTATTGAAATATGAGCATAAAAACATAGGAAGCTATAGTGATACGAGCGTGAGGGATTGATGTTAGAAGTAAAATGGGCAGATCTGATTTATTTTGTGTCTAGAACTATGAGGTGGACAGTCGGGATTTGGGACAATTTTTCACACTGACGTATCATCTAGTATGCCAAGTGGTGAGCTCGGAAAGAATATAATATTCACTATAACAAAACAAAAGATTGTCATGATATTTCTTACTTACGCTAATAGAACTGGCGCAAAGAGTTCATCGGAGTCAAAGACATGAAAAAGATTGTTGTACAATGCTAGCCGAAACATTTTAAAAATAAGTGAAACCGTAAAAAAAGTTAACTACCCAAAATAGGGTTGTCACAATGTATTCACGAGAGTAAGAAAGTAAGAGGAGTTACCACACAAAGCTGACAAGAGCAATTTATGACCAGATGATTAAAAAATTATGTTCTTTAAAGTTGTGACATTCGTTGAATCCGTGGCCATTTTAAAATGTTTCAATAAAAACGAAAAGGGAGAAAAGAGATGCTAAGCTAACATCCTTTCTTTCTTTGCGGTTATTAATTTGGTTTTGAAAATGCAAATAAATATAAATAACTAAGAAAACAAATCTCTGTGACACCTATAGTTGAAAAAACCCTTGTTAGGGTGCGCGTATAATGGATCATGAGTTTATAACATTTGCAGCATAGCTGGAGCAATTCGAAAAGTTAGCCACCGAAAATGACTTCGTCTTAATGCACTCACGAGCGTAGGAAAGTAGAAATTGCCAATGAAAAACATCGCACGTTCAAATGTGTTAATGTGAGCGAAAAATGCTTTCAAATATCTTAAAATTTAGACCATGACTTGATGTCTACACATGGGGACCGTAATACTTTTACCGGTTAATTTTTGATATATGTTTGGGAGAAATGCACGTAAAAAATGCATTACCTTCGTTGCGTTGGTCTGATTTTAACAATGCATTTTATTACAAGTGAGTGATCAAGAAAGCATTGTGCATGTGATGCTTGGTTAAAAACACTCTAGTTATTGCACTCCCATTTTGAAATTTGAGCTTACGAACATAGGAACTAGTGAAATGAGGGGTTATGGTTGAAGGAAAACAGGTAGAAACAAACATCGGCTTCTACGGATGCTTTTTTCCAATTCAAGCCTGATACATATCACCCTGTACATTGTTTTTTCAAATGCCTTATAACCAACACCAGGACGCCATGCATGACGCTTTGCCCCGGTCAAGACCGGTGCCCATTTCAGACACCTGGGTAAAGTGGGGTATTGTGCTTAGAATTTTTTCTCCTATACCCAACAGAGAAAATCGCCACCAGCGCCGGGATCCCAATTAATTTGCGTCTTAGACTGTGAGGTTGACATTAAAGGCAATTTTACATTGTTTCGTATCAACTAGTAGGCTAAATAACTGGCTCGGATAAAATGAAATATTCTACAAAAACACAAAAATAAATTTCAAATGCTACTAGCATTGGAACAAAAAAGTTCACCGGATTAAAATAGATGAGAAGGATCGTTGTACAGTGCCAACCATAACATTTGCAACATTACTGGGACAAAACGAGAAAGTCAAAACAACCTAAAATAGTGTGGCCAAAGTATACTCAAAGAGTGTAAGGGATGACACATTGTCACACAAGATTAACAAGAGCATTTAAAGGAGGGGAATATATTCTACATATATATACACACACACACACACATACATATATTTATCCATACACATATATACACATATACATACATACGAGCGTCACATGTGCGTACGTACATGTACCTAATATTCGCAGACAAGCAATCATATTGCATGTGCATTTTACAAATATTTTTTTATTGTTGTATAATGTAACGAAAGATAAAATAATTAGCAATAAAAATTCCTCACTTCTTTTCCAGTACGTATTGCAGTTCACACTTATTGTGTAGACGCAAGATAGGGAGCTATTTTAGTTTTGAATTCTCTTAGTGTTTGAGGGATTTTGATGCTCTGGGGGAGTTTGTTCCACAGTAAGGCGCCTGATTCTGGCAGAGCTTTCTGCCCAATGTTAGATGAACGGTATTTGATTAGGACATCACGTCTCCTATTCGTCTTTAGGTTGGTGACGTTAGGGGGATGGAATTTCACTATTTCAACATTGCTCTGAGGAAGATATAGAGAAGAGAATACGTATCGGGCTTTGTACACCTGAAACCTTTCCTGAATAGGAGCCCAGCCGAGCTTATTCAGTAGAGGTGTTACGCGATTATTTTTTTTAATGTACCGTTTCATACAACCTTAGCTGCAAAATTCATGCATTTTTGCAGATCTTTTTGAAGATATTTCGGTATATCTCCCTATACCAGGCTACAATAGTCAATACGTGATAAGGCCTAAGATTGAACGGCCAATAATCTAGATTCTTCATCAAGCATGCTTTTCATACGATTAAAAAACATTAAAGTCCCGTGAATTGTGTTGCAGGTTTTATAGGATTTGCAGGACATGTTTCTATCGAACCAAATACCTAAATTTTTTTTACTTCTCTGATGGGTGAATTTTATCATTCCCAACCGTAAAAGTTAGATTTAGATTTCGGATTTGGTCTACTGCATCTTTTGACCCAAAAATAATGAATTGTGGTTTACTCGCGTTAAAGCTTGAGACCATTTTGGTCATACCATGACTTGAGGCTGATCAATAGGGCTTCAGCTCCATTTTTCGTCTGTGGTATTTCTGATACAGAGCTTGTCATTGCAATTTGGACATCATCTGCATACATAGAGATTCGAGTGTTAGAAGGCATTGGAGGGAAATCGTTGATGAAAATTTAAAACAATTGAGGACCCAGAATGGATCCTTGAAGGACACCAAAGTTATTTTGGAGGACAACTTGTTATCTAAGAGGACTGCATGAGACCGATGTGATTGATAGCTTTTACACCAATGCAAATCAACTATTAAGTTCAGTATTTTTCGTAGGAGTTGATCATGTTCGACGCTGTCGAATGCTTTAGAGAGATCGAGTAGTAGAAAAAGTGTTACATATTTTGATTGATATCGCTGTATATTTTTTCAGTGATATTGAGCAGGGCATCTTGAGTGCTAGTGTTCCTCCTATAGGCAGATTGATTTCGATGAAGTAAATTTGACTCGTCCAAGTGAGATGACGCTTGATTCGTCACTACTTTTTCCAATATTTTGAACAGGACAAGTAAAAAGCTAATGGGCCCGTAATTTGACGCTGTATTTATGTCACAAGTTTTATGCAACGGTCTAATTATGGAGTGTTTCCATTGGTTTGGAAACTTATTAGTTGCTATTGTTGTGTTGATAATCAAACGAATGAATGGTGCTGCAACTGGAAAACTGTCTTTGATATATTGAATGCTGATTTCATCCGACGGCTTTTGTGTTTTTCATTGAGTACAAAATAGTCCGTAACTTTGGTTCATCGACAGGACGTGGCCTCCACAGGGCACCAGCCTTTGAAAGTGCAGTAGGGCACGAGCTTTCTACTGTACAAGAGCTAGGGTACATGAGTTTTATACTCATTGAAAGACACAAAGACAGTCGAAAATGATGGTATCAGCCTTCAACATATCGAAGACTGCTTCCCAATCACAGCTCCAATGATTCGTTTCATAATTATTACACCAATAACAACTAATAAGTTTCCTGACAAAAGGACGCACTCCATAATTAGACCGTTGCAGAAAACTGTTGATATTATAAATTCAGCGTCAAACTAACGGCTCATAAGTCTTTTACCCAAAGCTGGGCGTTATCGCGATAAATTATCACGATAGTTTATCGCGATAACGATTTCGGGTTATCGGTTATCCGATAATTTTTTTTCCGGAGTTATCGACTTATCGGTATCGCCGATACTTTTGGTTCCAAACTATCGATAATCGATAATTTCAGTTTTTCCCGCTGGGATTCGACATGACGAGGCGGGACGAGTTCGGGACATTAAGTATACGTGTAGGATGTACGTGTTATGGTGTAATAAGGTTGGCCTCTTTTGTGGCCTTTTTGATCAAAAGTGTGGCCTCATGTGGACTGTGACATCTGGCAACCCTGTGGGTGAGACCGTGACGACAAACATCGGCATCTACGGATGCTTTATTTCCAATTGAAGCATGAAACATATCACCTTTTACATTGGTTTTTCAAATGCCTTATAACTAACACCAGGACGCCATGACGCTTTCCCCCGGTCGAAGACCGGTACCCATTTCAGACACCTGGGTAGAGTGGGGTATTGTGCTTAGAATTTTTCTCCTATACCCAACAGAGAAAATCGCCAACAGCGCCGAGACTCGAACCCGGGTCTCCCCGCACGGAGTCAGGTCGCTACACTCACGGCTATGACGAGCACATCGCGATAAATCGACACGCATTCAGTTCGCATTTAGCTCCTATGATTGTTGGATGTGCATTTAAGTCCGTATTTTTCAGGTCAAACTTGCATTACATTAATTAATTGATAATATGAGTGATATAGAGGAACTTATGACAGTGATAGGACAGGATTATTAGTAGACAGGATAAACATTTGTTATTTTTTTCTAAAAGTTTTCAAAGACTTCTATTTTTTCTAAGATTTTTCTGTTTTCTAAGATAAAGATCAAAAAAAAATATTTCGATTTTTTTATTTAAAATGCCAATATCGTTATCGCTAGTATCGGAATTTTGGATTTATCGATTTATCGGTTATCGATTATCGGCGATAAATTTTTCGCCAATTATCGATTATCGGTTATCGCCTATAAGGTTTTCGTTATAGATTTATCGGTTATCGCGATACCATTTTTTCGTTATCGTGCCCACCACTGCTTCTACCTGTCCCGTCCAAAATATTAGAGAAAGTGATAAAACAAGTAATGTCATCTAGCTTGGACAAATCAAATTTACTGTGTCGATAGCAATATGCCTATAGCAGGAACACTAGCACTCAAAATGCTCTGCTTAACAACACTGAAAAAAATACAGTGATATCGATCAAAAGAACGTAATACTCTCGCTGCTACTCGATCTCTAAAGAGTAGCTTTCGATAGTGTCGAACTTGAGCGACTTCTACGAAAAATATTGAACTTAATTAGGATCAAACACACAAATGTTTCAATTCTACTTCTCAAATCGATCTCATGAAGTCCGCTTAGATAACGAAAAGTCCCCTTTCACTCAAAATAATTTTGCTGTTCCTCATGGATCTATCCATGGTCCACTAATGTTTTTTATTTCCATTAACGATTTCCCTCCAATGCTTTCTAGCACACGAAGCTATGTGTGTGTGTGTAGATGATGTTCAAATTACAATGACCACTTCTGTGGCGGAAGTTACGCAAACGCAAAAAACTGAAACCTTATAGAATAATCTGAAATCATGGTTTGACCAAAATGATCTCAGACTAAATGCGCACAAAACACAATGCATTATTTTTTAACCCAAAGATGTGATTGAAATTGTTAAAATCTGGCTCAAACAGTAGGGAATGGTGAAATTAGAAAATGTTAGAAATTTAAGCATTTTGTTCAATCAAAGCATGTTCTTCAAATCTCACATTGAGAAAACTTGTCGCAAAATTTGCGGAACTTCAATGTTTTTCTTCCCATCAAAAGTATCCTTGACGAAAAATGTAGATTATTGAGCATTCAATCTTTAGCGTTATCGCGTATTGACAATTATAGTCTAGTGCGAGGAGGCATGCCTCATTTTTTTTGGAGAGTTACAAATAAATGTGTGAATTTGGCGATCATGGTGGTGTGCGAAAGTAAATTCAAGATAAGTGATCACGCAACCCCTCTTCTAAATAAACTCTGCTGGACTCCGATTTAAGAACGATTCCCCACTTGTAAAGCACAATACGTATTTTCCTCCTTAAACATCCTACAGAGCAATCTTGACATGGTGCAATTCCACCTCCCCACTCTCACCAACCAAAAGCCGAATTGGAAAAAAATGTCTCTGTCAGCTACCGTTCACCCAACAGAAAGCTCTGCGGTAGAAAGCTCTGCCGAACAAAATTCCGAAGAGTATCAAAATACCTTAAGCAATGAAAAAATTTAAGACTAAAATTTAAGAGCTCCCTACTCGACTTTTTCTGTTTGTGGAAAAGGTAGAGGTCAGAAAAAATCGACCGGGTAGATGACCTTATCTATTTGACAATAATATCATTGTTTGAAAACACTATTTGTGGTGTCTAATTCAGTTTATGGCACGAAGGGTTGAATTAACGTATTAGTTTCAATGTACCAGGATTAACTATTTACTAGCATCTCGAAATAATTATCAAAACAAACAATGCCTTTAGGTTTCAGTTGAGCTTACACCTGCAAAGGGAACACCACGTTGTAACACATACACCAGCATCTTGACAAGGATTGCACTCTACAACTTAACATTTCTTCTACGCATCTTCTCTCCTCAAAAATGAGCAAGAAGATGATTGTGACGTGTAATAACCACGGTAGTGATAAGCACTTCTCTAAACGTAGAAAAGTCACGAAACGACTGAAAATGTCAATTTTTCGATCATTCCGCATCAAATGCTCAGAGTCTTCGAATGCTCACCGATTTATAATTTTACATGACACTGAAGACTGTAAAAAACTGTCCGAAAACTACCTAAAGATAAAAATGACATGAATTTGAATAATTCTGTCATTACTCCGGTTAAAATATGCGAAAAAGTGCTGCAACTGGAGAGGGAGATCCAAGAAACAGTATTTTTTAAATAAATCACTGTAACACGAAGCCAGGCATTATGACCGTTTGTAGGATGAAGAAACGAAGTTGCACATAAATGAATATCTAATACAATCAAGGCATATCATTATATACACTGTCAGAAAAGCCAAGAAAATCTTCCGGCAGAAAATTGGCAACACTCGATCTCTAGATGGCAACACCATCGTTTTCTCTCCATGGCTCACAGGGTAAACTGCTCCGCAGTCAAGCCTGAAAACGGTTAACACTCTTGAAGAACTTGATCAGTTTTTGTTAATTAAGTGAACATGAACTCAATAGAAATTGCTGAAGATTATTGGTATTTTACTGAAATTTAGGTTTAGTCATCACAGCCCATTGATTTTTTAGTAAATTGATCTTTTGTATCACCGCATGATAATGTGCGCGATTATTGTACGCACACGAGTATGTCACTGCGACTTCTATTCATTCAGTATTTGACACCACATTTTTGTGTTACATCCGTACATTTTGCTACAACTGTACTGCTTATTATACCAATGAACGAATATAGGTATTCCGATGCTTTCACTCCTAGACTTCGTGTGTGTGCTCTCCTCTTCAAGACTAAATTACGACCAAGATTCATCTTTTTCTTTTGATTCATTTAGCATCTTTAGTATTACTATTTTTCTTCCTATTTTTATTTGTATAAGTTTAAAGTAATGGCTGATTACAGTGAAACATTTGATAGTGTTCACCCAGACCTTAATCAAGTTGATGAATTGTTTCGGAATTTAAACGATTCCAAAAACTCCGGGTACATTTATGTTAAAAAACACAACTAATCGATGAGAAAAAACTACAACGAACTGTAGTTCATTCTATCGAAAAAAAGACGAAACAAATTGTCTTCTGACTGAATTAAAATACAATTTTAAAATTTTAAGCTTTACTGAACGTTGGCTCGGTGATTTATCAACAGTCTTCGTTCAAGTATAAAAAACTATCATAGCCACCGTTATTACTTGATGGAAGCGTGGGCACGTCCAAATCAAGAGACAAAATTTTAGAATCTAAGTAAATGTGACTGTATATCGTGACCAAATCGAATCGCTATGCAAAGAACAGAGAAAAATTGGTAGAGGTATTATTCTTGAAACCGTGAATTGGTCACCTGCAACCTATTCGGTATCTTTCTTGTATGAAATCGATAATGTTACAATAACATAATAATCTCCTTTTACTTAAACCACGATTTTATAAAACATGAGAACAGCGAGAAAACCTTAGATTTTCTGAACGAATTTTAGTTAAAATCTTTTCGTTAAATAGTCATGAAGCCCACACGTGTTTCATCTGGATCGTCTATACTACTCGATAATATCTTCACGACACACCCAATATACTTCCTTGAAGGAATAATAACTTCCTACTTAGCTGATCATTTCTCGATGTTTCTTAATAATAGAAATGTCTTTATTACTTGTTCAAAGCTACGGGCTGAAACTTACCCATATATGTAGCTGCGTGTGGTGAAAATTTGGTCGTTTGCATTTGGTAAGTATTGAAATTTGGTAAAAAACCGTAATGGTCCAGAAGAATTAACTTTAACAATGATCACCTATTAACAGAACATTGATGCAACAAACATTGATGAAGGAATTCTAAACTTAGCTGAAATAATAACTGCGTGCAATCAATGCTGTCTTATAATCACTCGTACAATTAAAACGAAAAACGAACGAAAGCCCTTGATTACTGCAGACATCGTTATTAGTATAAGGGAACGTCAAGCGTACCTTGCATTGCTCTACGAAAGGAGAGTATCTAGAGAAATATGTAATTGCGGTGTTAGAATCATTTCCAATGACTGATTTGATGGTAATGCTGAAAGCTATGGTGTGGATTTTCTGTGAAAATGCAATGATGCGAATAATATCTCAGCAAACAACGAAGTTGAGTTATTAGAAAAATCCCTGAGCTCCCACAGACGACTATAAGATGTTACGTGAGAGGTGGGACACTCAACTGTCTCTTTATTGATTAATATCCTACAAATAGCCAAGAGACCATAACTAACTCAGAGAAGCATTGGCAACGTGCAGGCCGAGAAAATGATGACGTGTACAGTTGTGGGTGGCAGTACTTGGAAACATTCTCGCAGTGTACAAAATGATGGTAAATTTTACACAATCTATATTAAACGTAAACTTTGGTGTTTGCCTGAAAGTGCATATTTTTATCCTTTTTCTTTAGCCAGTTCATTAGTAGACATGTTTTTCTGATCCTTTTGCGCCGAAATGCGTCACTTGGAACACGTATTTCCCTTCAATGAATCATCAGAAACAAGAGCGATGAACATAGACTGTTATTTGAACATAGACTGTTCAAAGGTTGACAATGAAGGTGGGGCGTGAATCAGACGTGCTTAGATAAATAGTTCTAAGCATTTATAATCTTCAAATTGTACTCACTTTACTGGAATATTTGTAAATTTTAAACATAAATATTTGTAACCATGGTTTGCCACAATTAAAATTTCGATTGTGATCATTTTGCGAAGAAATGCCTCGAGTATTGCTATTGCACGAATTACTCATAAACATACCTCGACTTGGTCCCCTTGTTGGGTGCCACGAAATCCGTTAGATAATTGCGAGTTAGTCCCTCTCTCAATAGTAGAATTCATCTTGTTTTGCTCAATAATTTCTTGGTCAGCCAGCGATGCACCACAGACAGCAGAAGGAGAGAGGCTCTGCATCACCTCCATTGCACCGCAGCTGAAAGGATCAATCATGTTCTCGAAACTCAGACGCCAAAAATTCTTTCTATTTCTTTCTAAAGTGTGAACCACCGATACTAAAGGCACTGTTTTTCCCTGTCGTATTTTTTCAGTTGTATTTCCTGCATCAACTTTTTTCTGTTGTATTTTTAAGCACTGAACTGCTGAAAAAGTCTTTAACTTTAGTTATTACTAAAGAATGAGTTTCTTCACATGACAATCTTTACAGTTTTGCGTTAGCACACAAAGGAGCACAACCATGGGCGAGGAGTAAACTTGGGTACCCTAGAAATACAGAGATATCAGATGCGTACCTCTTCACTCAAAGATTTCTACGGAACTGCAGCGATGGGACACAGCTTACTGGTTGCATGACATATTCACGGCACTTCAATGTAACACAGTCGCACTTCCTGAAAAAAACCTTTGATAGAATGTGTTTATATGGGACCATACATTCCACGAGTCACTACGCACGTGAGTAACCATGTTCCTTCTCGTCCAGGCGAAAATTAGTGAAGAAAA
>JACJUY010000120.1:0-53113 GCA_014220935.1 Platorchestia sp. MABIK | reverse complement strand
CCGTAGGATAGGTCATCATATTAGTGAGCAAAAAAATTAATTATTCAAACATGGATATTTCAGTTTCACAGAGTTTGAAATGCTAACCTGAAAGTAGTAATGAGTAGATTCAAGAGAAAGGGGCGGTCGTTCAGTTTTGCAGTTAAACATTACAGAAGAACGAGATGTTACAGTATGCTATTATTTATAACAGGGATACGAACTGGCGTAATATCACTTGAAATTTTTTCCAGTTTGAGAGATTTTTATTTAATGAGGGAGCTAGTTTGACAATGGAGCTCCAGGAACTGAGAGAGCTCTTTGTCCCAGGGATGATGAATGTCAACTCACTAAGATGTTATTTCTCCGATTTGTTTTTTCTGTTTGGAATATTGGGGAAATTTTTTTTTCATCTGCACTGCTCTGTGGGAGGTAGAGCGACGAGAACACGTTTCGGGCTTCCTGTATGTGAAATCGTTCTGGTATTGAGGTCTAGCTCAATTTTTTCAAGAGAGGCTGCATGTTCGTATGCCTTGAAATTATCTTTGCATGCCACTTTGGCTGCGAAGTTCATAAATTTTGGCAATTCTTTTTGAAGATACAGTGGTATCTCATCCAGATTAGACTGTAATAGCCCATACGTTATAATACTAAAGACGCAATCATCAATAATTTAACTTTTTCGTGAAGTGTGTTCTAATCACGAAGAAAGAAAGATGTTCCTCTAATTTTGCTGCATATTCTTTGTACGCAGGCTTTCAAGGTCATGTTTGTGTCAAACCAAACTACAAGACTTTTCATTTCGTCGACTGGGTAAAGTATATCTTCTACAATCGCCAGGGTAAGTTTTGACAATTTTTTGATCAAAAAACAATGCATTGGATTCTGTTTGCATTAAGGGTAAGGCTATTTTGGTGATACCACGATTTCAAGTTCTTTTAAAGGGTGTTATCGTTGACTTGTGTTTCTTTTAAATCAGCCATCGAACTTGTCATGACAATTTTGACATCATTAGCATACATAATGATTTTGTCTTTGCTGGAGTGGTGGGGAAATCGTTGATTAAAATAGAAAAAAGGAGCGGGCCGAATGTCGAACTTTGAGGATAGCTCAAATTGCTTGGTGCGAGTGGCGACATTTTGTTATATGAGCACAGTGCATGAGAGCGGTTCAGTAGGTCGCTCTCAAACCTCTATTCTGAGGTTGGATATTTTTTGCACGAGCTATTCTATGCTCAATGCTGTTGAACGTTTCGGAGACATCAAGCAGTAGTTAGAGAGTTATTTTTTTCTGTCTATATCGTAATTGTACATTTTTTCCACGATGTTCAGTATAGTATCTTGAGAGCTAGTGTTCCTCCGTGAGCATATTGATTGCCATAAAGTCGGAATGATTCATCCATGTGAGTCGAAATCTGTTTTTTATTACTTTTTCAGATGTTTTCGACATAACAAGTAGGATACTGATTGGCCTGTAGTTTGATGCTGCGCAGATATCACTAGATTTGTGCAATGGTTCAAAAATGAATTGTTTCAACAGATTAGAATTTTTTTGAGGCTATTGATGAAATTATTTTGAAACAAATTAGGGGTGCTGTAACAGGGAGGCTATCTTTTATATATTGAAGGTTAATACCATCAGTCTAACTACTAATGTATTTTTTAGTGGGTGTAGAATTTTTCGTATTTCTGTGATACTAACTGGTCATGGTCTCCATTCATTTTTCAGATTAAGGGATTAAACATTGCATGGATTCACACATCTGTGGGTATTCTTAGAACTAGCTGAGACACTTCATTGAAAACTTCTTCATCAACTTTTGGGATGAAAATACCGACATCAATCGCCGTTTTTGAGAGGTTGTTAAAATTGCTTTTGCAGTCTGAGTTTTATACTGCGCAGCTTCTCTAATGATCTCCCACGTTCTTTTTGGATTTCACCTGGTCGCTAACCGTTCTGAGCAGCAGTGGGTCTTGTTTTGCTTCACCGACTTTTCTCGGTCGGATCTTCTCTTGAGGCTTACATAAATAGGTTTTGGAGAGTCTGATTTGTTCAATTTCTACTAGCGCCGGTATTTTTTTTAGCCTTGCTCAGCTCTTTTATCTCATCTATTAACCGTTTAGCATGTGTTAGCTTAATTGTTCGAAGCAGTTATTTCGGTATTTTCGAATTTTTAATAAAAAAGAGAGAACCAGGAAAATGGTATAAAACATTTTTCATTAAAATGTATTCTCGAGACTGTATAAGACTCGTAAAAATGGACGTTTAGAGCCTTCGCTCATCATCAGCAATACGAAATTCGAACAAAAAGTCATCTGTAATATACAAAAAGGAAACAACTCAAAAAATGTATGACATTACTTATTGACTAGGGATAAAGGAAATGAGCTAAGACGATTATTTAAAACAGGTTTCGTTTTAAAAATGAGCTTAATTAGCTCATAGCTTAATTTAGCTTGATTGGTTTAGTGGTGAATAGTGTGCATTCTCTAAGAGCTGATACGAAATTGTCATTAAAACTGAAACTTGTCAATTGACATAATCGGTGTTTTCCACGCGTTGAAATCCGCTCCATCAGTCGAGTAGCTTTTCTCGGTATACGAGGAATATACGTATTAAAAGGAAGAAATTGTTTTTCAAGCGATAGATTAATGCATGCAACGGAATCTCTGCTGCTCTTTTGCAAGATTGATAAGACATTCTGCCAAATGGTGATCCGAAATGAAGAGTAAAATCTCTGTGCTGAGTACTGCTTGTGGATTGTTTGTTATTGCTATAGGACTCAGAAGAGTTTTGGAAGTGTTAGTAATGCGCGTCGGTTCTTGGACCATTTGCGACAAATTAAGTCTGTACTATATTTTACTCAGCAGATGGTTTTCATCTGTGAGATCTAAGCTGAAATCCCTGAAAATATAAAAACTTTATGGCTGCTGAGATCTATTTAAGCGTATTTCGAACGAACTCTTATGTTGGACGTAGCGCTGCTGATGGGCGACGGTAAATTATTTGTATGATGGAAGACTTCTGCTTGTTTACTTGAACGTTGAGCCAAACCATTTCGATGTTTTCATAATTTTTAAACTACGAAAATAAGGATGTTGAGTAGGCGTCTTGAATGAAACTGCCTGAGCCGCTTCCTCTTTTATTCTCGACTTCGTCAAACCATTACACGAAGATGTATTTCTTAACTTTTACATCTGCAAGAAGTTCGAGGCATTATGGAAAGAGGTGAAAATCTAGGATAATTTATAAATTTTAAATTATTTCTGAGGCTAGACAACTCTTGAGGGGCCAACAAGTGAAAGATACTGAGAATTAACAAATCATTCGAAGTTCTATGAAAGATTTGTAAAAAAATATTGTTTGGACCTTTAGCTAAATTAAAGTAACTTTAAACCTTTCAGTGATTGAGTTTTAGATTTGAAGCTGACACACTCATTTCCTTACCTTATTAAAGTGAATTAAACTCCTAAATCAAACATCAGTGTGTTACTCATGTATGTATTTTTTTGTTCCTTTGGTAAATTGTTGGTACAACTAAAAACAAAACATTATGATAAAACTTAAAAAGTCATTTAAAAATTAACATTTGTGATGATAAAATACAGCAGTTTGAGGCCGTAAGTACAAATTAGCGACACCTTGCTATCAGCAAGCCTCTTTTCAGCTCAGGCTACACAAAAAAATCTCTTCTGGATCACACAGGGTGACATTTAAGGATCGTCTTGACCTTTCCTCCACTTAAGCTCTCACTGATACTTTCACACCATAGATCAATTTTTCTTTGAGATTCTTCCGTTGCGCCAAATTTTTTTTCTAACGCGAGCTTTGGCATTCTGAGTGAGGGAAGTGTGCTGGCAAAGGTCTGTTTTTGGTTGAGGAAGTTTTTTTGTATCGAAAAATTATCCTTTAAATAAGTGCTCCATGCATCTCTAGCCGTTGTCCTTTTTAAAATACTTGTGGAGATAGGCTTTTTCGTGATTATTCTATTACAATGTTAATATTTTAAAAAGTTGGCAATTTATATTGTTGTAAGGAATACTAATTTTTCTTCTATTTGCGATTTGGTATCCTCCTTTGAATTGAAACTAATTTCAATTTTTATAGAAGTATTTATGTGTTCCTCAGTAAAAGCACTCGTATTGGTTGTTTGCGGACATGAGACCTGCAGACAAGGGAACAGTTTGTTTTTTTAAGGATTGCATATTCGGAAGGCCCATGACGGCAGGATCGGAGCATGATCGCAGAAGTTATCAATGTTGCAGTTCGGAGGAGTTACGACGAATTAACATTAGCGTTTGGTGGAAACAATGAGCACCGCATTTGAAAGGTGTTAATCCGTAACACAAACTTGTAATGGCTGGAAAGAGTAAGCTGGAAAATAAGTGTAATAACCGTAATAAAAAAGCTTGTTTCATTTCATTTAATTGGAGATAAAATTGTTGTTTGTAATGGGCTTCAAATTGCAACAGAAGGAATGGCTGGGTCCAAAAGTGGCTTTACAAATAAAAGTGAAGCTTGCCGTACACCATAGGAGGGAACATGAAGTGGGATTCTGTATGATTAATTTGTTGAAGCTGCGATGGCCATTATGTTATAAATTTTAAAAGCTTGTATGAAAGTTACAAACCGATAGCGTTTTTGGAAGATGTGACAATGCGACTTTAAAACGAATCGATAATGAAAACGTATGGATGGTTCATGTCTTCAAATTAGTGGAAACGGATTTTAGAAAAGACTGTTGGGAAAAAAGTACAATGATTCATTTGTTTTGTATCACCGAGATGAAGAGTCTGTTGCCAGTTGCCGAGTATCTGAACCTGGGATGAATCCGATTAGTCTTATTGAAATTAAAATTTACCATCCAAGAGATGGGAAAATTCGATTAATTTAAAAAATGAGAATCATACGAACATGAACGTACGACAATGGATATTTTATTATCGTATGGCTAAGTATTTCATGTGGAGAAAATGAAATAGTATGATGTTGGCAAAAAAGACACTGAAGTTCCCAGTTGTGGAGAACAGTTCATGGATATTTTTCAAGTTTATAGGATAGCAGAACATATTTGAAGGTACAAAATGTTTCAAGGATGCCGTATTATGAATCGACATCAGAAAAGCTTCGAAAAGTGCTATCGTCCTCATTCAATGCGGAGAAAAGTATGATTGTAGATGAAGCATGGCAGCTTTGCTATACACTTAGGAAAGTTGCTTTCACTAGTGTAGCTGCAAAATAAAACTGCTCGTGGCATTGCTGAAACTTGAGCCGCCAGAAAAATAGAGTGGAGCATATATGCTCGCACAAGCAGCTCGTGTCACTGTTTTCGATCAACAAATTGTGCCTTCATTTGAAAAGGGGATAAACGTTCTTGAATTTTTTTTTGTACCAACAACGGTACCTGTTTTATTTTTAAGTTGTTTTGCTCATTGTTTTCCACGCAACTGAAGCGGAGTATTTACGTATATCAAGAGCACGTTTTAGGTGTAGGGGACGAGTTAGCTGACTATGAAATCCTTTCCTGCCTGGCAAATCATAAGGCGGGTGCACTATAGGGCAACTCGAAACCACTGCAGCTGTTGCAGCATCACACGATGGCGGCCAAGGAGTCAGGTCGGCCTCTACACCTGTAGGTGTGCTCTGAAACACTTCTTCAGTGATGTTCGCATTTCAGTTCACTTTCATAATTGCTAAGGGGATGTATCAATGAGTCTAAATTCCCTCACGTACTTTGAGTTCATGTCTTTCAACTTAAAATTCTATGAGTTGTTCTGATATGTATGTTAGTGCCTGCTAAAAGATGATTTATCTTGTGTCAGCATGGAAAATGAAATCTTGTGTTCTTTTATTAAATGAAACAACCGTAATTATCTTGCAGAACATTGCGAACAAAATTCATGCCTTAGTTCACTAGAAATTGCAATGAAAATTGAACACATTTCTACACATCTGGTCGCCACATGGAGCCTCACAATAATTCGTGAGGACAGAAAAATTTTTCGGCACTCGGTTCATCGTACTCCGACAGTTGTTTCAGAAATTTACTTTTGCTTCGTTATGAAATTCAGTTTTACAGAAAATGTTAACACAGGTGAATATAATGAAAAGACTCCCTGCTTTAATTTCCTCCCATTAACTGCTGCGTTTCCACATGGTAGACCATGGTTCACATCCAGTTCATGACTGGGAAGTTGTGTATGCATCGTACGCTAGGAGTTACAATGCACGTTACTACAGTGTATCCTGGTGATTCTCCCCGTAGGGAAAGAGGAGAACTCAGCCATGATTCCCCTCCACTCAGATGTCGGAAATGGGTACCGGATTGACCGGGGGAAAGTGTCATTACGTCCTGATGTTAGTTATATAACATTTTAAAAACGAATGTATAAGGTGTGCATAAGGCTTGATTGTAATAAAAATCCTTTTGCATCTTGTGAATATCTGGATGAGCGTAAATTAAAAAAATGCATTGCTTAAAACCATCGAATTCCTTCACAAAAATGTACAAGATCTAAATTCAACCCCATTTTAGGAAAATTTTAAAAATTTATCTCACCTGAAGCGTGTCAAAATTTCGTAGTATTTCTTGAACATATAAGGACGTGAGTTTTTTTAAAATTACTGTCGAAAAGTGATACAAAATGATGATATCTTATAAAGCAAAAATCTTTGTCCGATTATTCCAGTTGTGTTATCTTAGTCAATCCATGCCGCTCTTTATTCGAGTATTAACATCAATCTTCAGAATTAGGGTAAGAACTTTGTTAGAAAATGTTATTTCAAGTCACGAGGAAATCAAGTTGTTCTTTCTTAAATCTGCAAAACAGAGCAAAAATGTTTATCATTGTGTTTTAAGAGCAAGATTATCAAAGCTAAATAAATTTCAATGGCTGCATATTGGTCAAGTGTTTGATAAATTCTTCAGCCTCTCGCCATCTGAGGTAATCCGAATTTTTCGTACTCCTTTCGAGTTCAGTGATTCATTGCTCATTTAATCAACTTCAACTTTTACGAATCCCTGCATCAGTGTCATTTGAATAGCTAATTAGTGAGCCCTCAGCTTCATTGTCTTCGTAGTGTATAAATAGATGTTGAGTATAAAATCCTGATGGTTTAGCCATCACTTCGACCTTGTGTTGCCCTGCCAAGTGGCCAATGGACGTGACTGATCATCCTGATGGGGACTGGAGAGGAGCATGTATGATTTTGGGTCACCGTGTTGTGTTTGGCCTTTAAATGAAAAGTCTAAAATATATTTCAAGGTTGACAAACAACCATCCTCAACAATGTCAACGCTACACATATGTGGTTTCTCATTTGATTCAGCTGGAACATTAATTTCACTTTATTGTTGTGGTATTTTTAGGTAGTGAGTGTTTCTCGTGAGTAAATTCAACGATACAAAGTTCTGTTTTTTTTTGTGATAGTTTTCCTTCTTTCAAAACACGCACACTCGTACGAAGTATTTCGAATCATCAAGTAAAACATTGAAAGGCTTGAAAAAGAAAAAGGCGCCATGTAGAGTCGCAGGGTCAAAATGCAGTGGATGAAAAATTTCTGAAACATTTTGAATTGTGGAAAACTAATATTCATAGTGATAGGAGTACGGTAAATGAGACCCTTTCTAGAATTTAAACATTTGAAAAACATAATGTTAGGTGGAACGGAGAGATGATATATAGAGTGACCTCTTTTATGATGCCCCACCGCTGCAAGTGGCAGCATTGAGGGTCGTAAAGGTAGGAGAGCAGAGAAGTGAATGCGAGCGTTGTGCAGGAGTGTGATGTGTGAGGCTGTGGTATGAATGTAAAGGAGGAGTTTGTATGAGTGTAGTTCTCTCTACCGATTTATGTGATGCTAGCATTTGGGGACAGCTGTTATTAAGAGAAAGGTGCTTTTGGTAAAGGCAGCCAGTATGTTCTGCTTAATTGCTAATTCCACTAAGAAATGAGGAGAAAAATTGTTGAATGGAAATGATATCATATATCTAAGATGATAAAACGGATTTTGCAGGTGAATAGGGAACACTTACTTGAATTTTTTTTTTGAGTTCAGATGAAACTTTTCAGACTTTTAAAAGCGAAGTCACTACAGTTTTTCTAAATTCTAACTTCCAACACATTCATTTGAACACATAGGTTAAACCGAACATATTAGAAATGGAGTTTCTTCAGGCAAATCTGTGTACATTATATTCTGAAATATTAAATACTTTCTTATCAGAGTTTTTATTTTATTTTTCATCGTCGGGAACTCACTTGGTGGCTGGAGTACGAGGTGTGGCGTGTGGAGAGAGAGGGGAATGAAGTCGTAGGGGGGAGAGGGTTGGTGAGGGGTAGAAAATGGACGACTGATAGTGGGGAATTCTTCGAGATGAGCAGATTTGTTAACTACATTTGTGGTGACAAATTTCTTTAACACAACGAGAAGGGAAGAAATGCTAATTTTTCATAAAATAGCGTAATTAGCGCTTTGAAGTCAACCACCATCGACCCCAAAATATTGTGGAGGGCTGAGGACGGTGAGAAGTACGGAGCACCGGGAACTGGGAGGCGATTGAAGGATCAAAAGATCAGCTAACTATGGGATAATTGGTTCAAGCTTCAACTAAACGACAGAGATTGTTAATGTTCAGAAATTCATACGTTGTGGCAAAGATTATCAGGTTTGGTAGGTATGATAACATTCTTACGTGCCTATACTGTTCTTGTAGGACATTAATGAAACTTTGTTTTCTTTCGGATGCATTTCATATTGCAACATAAATCTTCATATTTCGCGTCTTTACGTGGCCATCTGGGGAATAACTAGCGCCTGTTACACACTTCTACATCTCAAAAAATTCACAAAGAAATAAAAATGAGGGCAGCATAAGGCTTCAGATTTACAAACCAATTACCTCACCAATTCTCATACCATATGGTGTGTCTAAATATTGAATTTCATTTTAACTTTAAATGTTTGGGTTTTTTTAAACTCACGCATTGTATTTTTGTAAATCATGTTGGCGCTAACACTTTTTCATTGTTTGAAAATCATCTGGGTTGGTATTATTGACATATGACACTTTCATATTAAGGATAAGTGAGCTTGTGGATTCCGTTATCATATTACTGAACAGTAAACTTTTGTTTTATATGCATTCCATGCAGTCTTTAATTACAATTGTCCTCATTGTGCATACGAGCAAGCTCATGTATCAATGTGAAGGCTATGTCATTCATGGAATTTCAGTTGTAACGACTCAACGCTCTTCTTTTTCTGCAGCCATTACTGCATTAAAGTTGTTTCAGCTTTTTCTGACTAATGATCTACAAAAATAGTACATTTTCACCGTTTTGCTCTCAGTTAATTCAACCACAGTCACAGATATTATGCTACTAATTGTAGTATTTCCCCTTATCAAATTTAAGGGCTTGTGAATTAAAAAATTTATGGAACCCAATTTTTTGAACTTTTCTTAGCATCTAATTTGAAATTCTTTGTTTTTCTTTATTTCTTTCTATTTTGAAAGCGGCCACAACTCATATTACAGCTCACACACTGTACTTGTATGTTCCATTTCATTGCAGACAAAACACTTATTGTCTTACAGTCATAAACCGTGATTCACAAATTTGCCGCAGCATAAAATACGTAATTTTTTCTAAGATTGCATATACTTGTAACAGAGTTACGGAGTTATGGCTTCGTCATGCATTTTACTGGTGAGCTCATTTTTGTGCCTGTGCATTGTGTTCACTGATGTATTTTTTTGTTTAATTAATGTTATGTTCTAACAAGAAAATTTCAGTCATTTCATTTTTCATTTTTCGTTAGCGTGAATTTTAGTAGAATGCTCATTCATTAAATGTCCAGGAAGAAATTAAATATGTGTAATTGATGTGTATGTTCTTATTCAAGACGAGAAAGTTCAGCGCCTTAGGCGTACTCGAGAGATTGCCGTTCACTTTCATTTGGTAACCATGAAAACGCCGTTATTTTTCAAACAACCCTTCTAAGCTGGTTATGTGCACAGGTGAAGCATAAACGTACTAAGAGGAAATGTCTGTATATTTCAATGTAACAAATAAATTTGCTTGGTTATGTTCCTCTCAGCTTTAGCTATCTTTAAGGATGCATCAACTTAGCTAACATCGGCAAGTAATAACTAAACTATCCATGCCACAAATCTGGCATCTCACTTCAGTGTACGCGAGACACAGGTATAATGAATTTCTTGGAGATGCTTGTGTGCCACGCGTGGTCAAGCTGAGGGTTCTGCACCAGCCCTTGATTACGAAGTTATGAAGGCCTCAGCATGCGTCATTGCGAGGGAAGAAAGTGTGCTCTACTGATGGTTGTCCCGGGAATCACAAGATTTCTCACACAACGCGCAATGGTCTTGATGAATGAGGGCAAAAACGCTACCTGTTGCATGTTATATGGCAGCATTAAACTGGACTGGATGTTTGGCGTCAAACACGTATGACTTCAAAGATTTGCAATCGATGTTTCTAAGCCCAAAAACTATGGTTTTAGAGGGCAGTATTATGGAGATTAAATATAAACAAACAACTAGTATACATTCCCTAAGATTTATTTTATTTTGTTTTCCAATTAAGCCGATAAGAGACACCCCTGAAAATCGTGTTAATGAGTCCGACTGAACTTGAGGGTTACGTTGGTTCACCGTCATCAATAGTTCATTGATGTTTTTATATTTTTTTGCACTCGTCCGGATTTTGGACACTCGGTTGTGAGCTGTGCATGTGTCCTTGCCCCCCTTGGTGGCGACAACGCGATCAGGGAGAGAAAGCAGCGCCTGCCGTTTAACAGACAAAATGTCGCGATGGCTGCAGCGAGGCAGAGCTGAGGGATATCGATTGGCTGGAGGTCACCGCTTGCAAGCAACCGCCAGGTGAAGTGTCACAACCACCACTTGAGTGCGCTCGTCTCTCATGCGAGTGCTATTTTCAATGAAGATCAAGTACAACATATCTTTATTCTAACTGATTTGGTTAAGACCCTGAGTTGTTTTTTTACTATAGCATACAACACGCGAGTTGTAAATGTGTGTATAAATGCAAAGATGCTATCCATTGCTCTGAGTCAAATTTATAAATTTATTGTTTTTTCTGTTTTTTATGTGAACAAATCTCGGAAGTAGGATTGTGAAAGGATTTATGTCTGTTTGAATGTGTCTTGATTATAGGTATTGTATTTGCCGTTCATATGAATCATACGAGAATATTAATGCATTACGTTGTTTAGGACTATTATCTAAACTCAAAGGCTTGTCAAGAAATTATGAAACCACCTCTTATCCTATACAGTTGCCGTACAAATAACTAAGGTGCAAAAAGGAGCAGAAACGCTGAGTTGTCCCCTGAGAGGCTCTGGGTCTAGACTGACTCACAAAGACGAGGTGAGGTTTTTCATGAGAGATGAATACCGTCGAAACAAAAGATCTGATGCTGATTATCTCGTAGTACAAGAGCCTAAATTTTCGGCATGAAAATTTAAGTTTTTTCTTCTGAATAACTTTGCTCGAAATGAGTTACTTTTGAAAACAATCGGTGAACTGTGGGTGAGGAAGTCCCCCGTTCGAACTCGCACTTCTGCGGTACTTCTAGCAGAAAAAAGAGCGCATCTCGTTATGAAGAAAACTGAAAAACAAAAGTCATTAAGGAAGCCCTCTAACGCAGTGACCATGTATTTTGCTCCCTCCTGCTTAGGCTGGAAAAGTTAAGAGCTGAAAAGCATTTGTAAGTTTTGAAGAGGTGAGATCCAAATTTGACCGATGAACCGAAATATTTTCCGTCTCAATCATGTTACAATACGAAGTATTCATATCTTAGGCAACTGCAAGCCAGGATACAAGTCGAGTTTATCGGATAGTAAGTATAGGAGAACCGTTCAAGTCTGAGGACTTGCGTGAGAAACGAAAGGCTCTTTATCAGATTTATAGAAAGATGTAAGGACATGGCTATTTCTCCTTAAGTAGGTTGGAAGGAATGTTCTCTAGGTTTTGTTGGTATAAAACTTCAAATGTAAGAACATCTTTTGCCGAAAAATGTTATTTTGTGGGCTGGGATAGGCACTGATCTCTCGGATCTCGAGCATGAATTTTCATATTGTACTCATTGACTGGGTTTTTTTAAGCTGATGTATTTCTGTTTGAAGGTCTAGCTAGGCGAAGAAAAAGTGTACCGAATTCTCGCCATGGATTATTGGAATTCGTTTGGGTTACCACGCGTGGGGCGATAAATTTCCAAACTTGCACGAGGGGGAAAAATGTCACAAGCTTTATTTAGTATAGTTGTTTTGAGTGATTGTTTAGCTCACAAATATTTTATGAATATGTCTTTACTACATGCAATATACAGGGTGTCCTATGAAAAATGGGACCCGGCCGAAATGAAAAAAGTATAATTTAAAAACTATTTGCCTCATTTCCACTGTTTCAGTTGTATTCTTCGATTAATGCTTTTTAAAAAAATAATGTTATGCATTTCGATGAAATATCTTCAAAATTTTTACATGTAATTGCTCTATTGAACTCTCTCAGAAACAAACATATTTGCGCAGGAAAGTCAGTCAGTAAATTGTTTCACGCCACAATTTAACTTTATTTCCAGTTTTAGAAAAGGAGTCCTTACAACTACTTTGTAGCAAATGATGTTATTGAAAATATTGTGAACATGTTTAAAGTTCCAATTCCTTCCACACGTCGTCCATTCCACGCACTTTTGAGCTCTTGATCGCATCGATGAAACGACTCGTTTGATTAACTATCGATCATTTGTTTAGAACATTGAATTCGTTAGTGATTCTTTCAATTGTTCAGTGTTTTGAGGGGTCCTAGAATATACTTCCGTCGTTAAGTGACTCCATAGAAAATAATCCCGCGGTCTTAGATCTGGGGGTCTAGGAGCTACACAATTTTTTGATTTAATGCAACTATGCGGTTATTGAAAACTAAAACGTCTCGCAGCCGTGGTCCTATACAGCAATGTCTATAAGCCGGTGCGCCGGCCTGTATCCACCAAACTCTGCTAATTCGATTAGCATAACTATTCTCGATCTCTAGGATTGCATGTTCATTGATGAGGTCTAAGTTCCCAGAATCATTTAAATTCTTGTTGTTCCAGCGGAAACATGTTTCTGACATCCTATAGGAGAGTAATTGCAAATAGATATTTTTGAAGATATTCTAACTGCACAGATAACTACACTTTTAGAATGCATGTATATTCAAGACAAAATACGATACTGTGGTTGTGGTGGTTGTGTACGATGGCAGACATCAAAATAACCACTGTCAGAATTATTAAGTCTTTCATAAACAACGAGAAATAGCAAAGAGCTTTTTTCCAGTATCGGCAGAAAAGACGAATTGTAAACAGCTGCATACTACTACTAATTATGTACGTTTGAGCATTGTGTTACTTGCATAAATGTGAAAGTGATTTAGGGGCCAGAAAACGCTAAATCATTTCTGATATTACCAACTCTTGGGCTTATGTATCATGGTTGAGACATAACATAATGTGTAAGTGCAAGTCTTCAGACCACAGCAACGCAAGCCAATACAGTGGTTTTGTATTTTATTACCCAATAATTGTAGTTTATTACCCAATAATTGTAGTACAGTTTGCAACATTGGCTGAGGGTTTAACGGCAAAAACTCTGCCCTTAAGATATATTCAGAAATTAAAAATAGTTCTTAGCACGACGCTGGTGTCCATTTTATCTTCCTACTTTGCCGAAGTTCTTTAAGACGTGAAATTATTTGTCTTGATTACACGACTTACTACACAATGAGCATAAAAAGCAGCACGAGGCTCACTTTATTTCCGGCAATACAACGACGCAGTAGACTCCCTCTGATCAGCCGATGGTTCGATCTCGGTCCAAGGGCAGCCCAAGGATGATTATTTATGTTCAGTTTCTCTTTACCTCGCCTTCTGTTTCTCTCCTCTTCTTTGTATAGAAACCAGGACAATGTCATCAGTTCTCACCTTTCTATTGTGCAGAATTAGGACTAGACCGAGTCACTATTTACCTTGGTGCACAAAGCAAACATTGTCTGCGGGAAATAATGAGCCACCATCTTCTCCCTATCATCAAAGTACTGGATGTCTATAAAGTCTCTTTACCATTTTAAAAATTTATTACAAATCAAGTGATAGGAAATTTCATTCAGATTTGTTCTATTTTATTCAGCGTTGATTAAAGTTTTTTTTCAAACTTATTTAATAGACTTCTACATGGGCACCATTAGTTACACGAAGCACCTCGAGACGGTACTCGATTTCTGGCCATGTTCGCTGTAGCATAGCCTCATCAATTGGTCCATTTTTCTTCAATGAGACATCAATTACTGCAAATGTTTACCTTGGGCTTTTAACTGAATACGTGGCACCACAACTGAATGACTTTCAACCAACCATCATTTTACAGCAAGATGGTGCACCACCACACTGGGGACTGCATGTTCGTAGGTTCCTCAATCAAACATTTTCCAGGCCGGTGGATTGGTAGGGATGGGCCAATTCCTTGGCTACCTTGTTCACCAGATATCACTCCCCTGGGCTTCTTTTTATGATACTATGTTAAAGATATTGTGTATCGAACAAAGATACGGGACATCAGTGACCTAAAGCAAAGGATTACTGATGTCACTGCCACAATTGATGAGGCTATGCTACAGCGAACAGGGCAGGTAATCGAGTACCCTCTTGATGTGCTTCGTGCAACTAATGCCGTAGAAGTCTATTTAATGAAATAAAAAAACTTCTAATGTCATGTAGAAGTCTATTTAATGAAATAAAAAGACTTCAACAAACGCTGAATACCATAGAACAAATCTGAATAAACTATCATTTCAATTAAATTTTTAATAAATTTTTGAAATGGTAAAGGGATGTCATGAACACCTTATAGTATTAAATGAATTTTCTAAACATCGTACATTGTCACCACTCGGAATATTTTGACTTCACTTTCACACGTGTAAACAAGATACCAAGAAATACATGAAATGCTTTAGTTTCTTAAAATCTAACGTAGGAATGAGTTCGTCTTATAAGGCCTAGGAAGTATAAAGCTCGTCTCCCGTTAGGAATAACCTACTTTTTCATTTCGTCAAAAAAAATGAAACTCTGACAAATCAGCAAAATGTGTACGAAGCGTTTGTCGACAGTCTCATTTTTTTAATGCCAATAGGTTTTTTGTTTTGTTGGTGTGTAAATCAAACTTCGAGCGAAATGACATCTAAAGCAAAATGGGATCAAACCGTTGCCTTAAAAATCGTTAGAACTACATATATCAACAGCAACCTGACACATTCATCTTCTTTGTTAGGTCGCTGTTGATTTGGTTCTAACGAGTTTTAAGACAAAGGTTCATATATTGCTCTACGCGGTATTTGAAATATTCTAGAACAAATTTCGGCAAGTTCATTGCTGGACGAAGACTTTCCATTTGTACTAAAAACCTTGTGGATGCAGTCAAGAGAAAGTGCAGCGCAATCTTTTCGGAATGACGTGAAAAACAGCTAGACAGATCGGTATTCCAAACTCATCATAGCACAGGGCATTTAAACATGACGATATAGGGCTGAGTGAATGCAAAACGCAGCGCAAACAATTACTTTCAGTTGCGTTCAAGAAGAAACTGCATGGCTGCAGCAAAATGATGCTGACGGAGATCCAGCGGGCCGTCGAAGCTCTGCATCTGGTATCGCAAAATCTGCTCAGTGGAGTCTGTCTTTTTCTTGCAGAATGATAGATAAACTTTGAATGGGTAATGCAGGGGACTTTCCAAAAAGTAGTCTTACCCATTTCCGCCCAATCAAATCAACTGAGAGATAATGTGGAGCGCAGTCTGGGTGATCCAATCTCCATTAGTCCTCATCTCGGTTGGAGATAAAGTGAGCACTCATTTTTCCATCGAATGGTTGACATAAAATGTGTTACTCTGATGTCATAAAAGCTCCGGAAATAATCACGACTTCACACAAGACGGGGCCCCATCACAAAGGTCAAATTTGACTCTGCAGTATAGTGCAACGGTCATTTCAGCGGGTGTTGGGACAAGAACATTCAGTCTACTTTAGATATCAATATAATGGGTCTTGCTACATAACGCATTTTATGCACAGTAACTTCGCGAGTAGCTTTGAGCAATCAGCATTTTTTGCCTTGTATCCGAACGGTCGGATGTATGGTGTTCGTTTCTGCTGATTTTTATTCTGAATCAAATTGCACTCGAGGCTCAAACGGAATCATGAGTAACATTCACATTAATCAAATACTTTCTCACGCTTGTGTCGGCAAGACTGTCTATCTTTTGATTTCTAGTTACTATTTAATTTAGCTATTTAAACAATCTCATTTTTTTTTTCACTTATATTTTTACTTCGAGCGATAACAAAACTAAAAACCTTGTCTTGCACTCACTGCATATTGATCATTTGTTTAAAATTTGAATAAACTGTCGGTTAAAATTTTAGACTTGACGAAAGTAGTGCAAAATTTTATCTGTTTTTATATTCTTTCGGAAATTTTTGGTGTGCTTGAAACTTTCTTTCATTGACACTTAAAGATTCTGGAAGCAAGGATTTCAGCTGCTCTTTCCTTAACTAAAGACATTTTTGAGACGAATATGGGAAAATTAGGGTATGTACATGCGCAGTCAACTACAACGGCGTTTTTCCCCGATTAAAACTATCTCACAATCGTAAAAAATGTTTTTCGGTGTGTGTGTGGATTGTAATCGACGCTGATTTAAATAATTTATTTCTATTTCGAAAACTCATCCAAACTAAGAAATTTCATCATGATTACTGCATGTTATTTCTTGTTTTAGGGATTAGTCTTTTTTGATATAAATTCAATTTCCATGTATTGTAACAGAGAATTTTCAGAAATTTTCTTTATGAATTCAATTGTAACCCGTGATTTACCATAAAATTGTCGTTTTCACTGCAGATTTTACGATAGCAAGCCAAGCAGTGTCTGTTTCTTGCGCTAATGATATAGGACCTCAGTTATTGTAACTAACAAGCGAGTACGAATATTACCGCCACGCAAGACGCAGAAAATCGGAGGGATGATAATTGTTCGACGTAATACAGCTTCATGTTATCCTTGACACGATGCGAGCTGCCAATTGTGTACGCGAGCTGCTCTTCACGCTCGGACTACGGAAGTGAGACCGAGGCACTTTCCATGGATTACCTTAAGTGATAAGGGAACATTTATGGACATAATGGATGTTTGGTATTGATTGTCATCGGAACGAAATAGAGTATGCTTCCGCAGTGAGGGACAAATGACCCTGGCCCACTTGCTTGCAAGACCTTCACGGACCCGCCGTGTAGGCCTCTGTGTCACACGCTGACTTGTCCTGCAAAGCGGAAATGGTTCGGTTGGACGGGCGCTGCAGCGGCTCAAAGCTGGCTGGCTGGCTTGAATGTGGGGCTGAAATAAATGAGTTTAATTCAGTCATAAGGGAGTTTCAATGTTTAGTTGAAATACTGAAGCTTCCTAGAGTGTGTCAAAACGTTTGTAGCCGATGAAAAATAATATTATAGCAGTTAATCATATTCTTCACAAACAGCGGACGCTATTTCTCCATTCATTTCCCCTTTTTAAAAATCTAGAAGCTGAGAGATTTACGTAAGTAATCTTTCAGACCCAAACTTCGATAAAAAAAAAACGAATTCGTGCTCGTAATCACGTAGGAATTACTTATTTCTTCATCACCAAATCTATCATTCATTGACAAATGCTGTTTATGATAGAGCTTAACTGGATCATCAATTTTGGCTCAGTTGATCTTCAGATGGTCGAGCACAAAAAGATGCATGTGCTTGCTGTGCATGTGCATTTGAATGAAAAGATGCCTGTGTGCAACTAGGTTAAATGAATTAGGTTAAGAGCACATTTGCTCACGTTTAGAATAGTTTTGATGATAGGATGGCCTGGAAGTAGCTGAACTTATTAGGGCCCGCAAGTATCTATACTCAAATGAGTACACTCAAATAGCTTTGAGATACAATCTACTGATGCATCGCTAGCGGTGAATAAATTTCCTTCGGCCATGCTTGTGATATCTTGCACTTAGTTACGAGAGCATAAATTATTAGGGATCCAATTTGACTTTACATCAGTACTTCATGAGGCTGTGATGCTAGGTTATTCTGATGAGCGTGTGATAAGGCAATGGTCACAGGGCTCTGATCATCTGCTACTTTTTAAAAATTGGAAGGAGTTAATGTGAGAGAGTAATTTTCTTTTGTTTGCGTTTACATACAGGTCATTTTTCATTGCTCTCTGTAACGAGGTATTTTATGCCTTGAACTGGAGTTATTCTCTTTCTGCAGTTTGCATCAGCCTAATTCCACGTCAGTCGTGCACAGTAGTACATCTGTGTTGTGCAACCCTCACACGATAATTTGAATTCCACACTTGAGTGTGATGGGCTTTCCAGAACCTAATCCTCCATCCAAATTCAACAATGCAGAGCCACTGCGAGGTATTTCTTATCGTTTTCTTGAAATATGTTTGTCGATCGAATTACGAAGGTTTACGAACTAAATCCCAAAACAAAAATCAATAAATGCCTTTTTTCTGTCTCTGCAAGTGTTTCCTACCAACTTCTAGGATGACACAAAGCGTAACACCTAAATGCTGAATTGGGATGAACTCAAAAAATGAATTATTTTCTCGAGTAATATAATTTGAGGGTGACTTGCGACGTTTGAAAGAATGAAAAATAACCAAATAATTCCTTGACATCTCGGGTGGTAGAGTACATAAGCTTTACTTAGCTTTATTTTACTTGCATGTGTAGCAGATTAGTTCCGATCAGTTTTTGAAAATAAGTGTGCACGAGTCACTAATAAAAAGCTGAATTTTGTATTAAATATTCAAACACAGCGCAATTACTCCAGTCATTACTCTAGTCATCAAAGTAATCACTATTTCCTGATTTTCACCTTCAGCCAGAGCCAGTCACAGAAGGGGTCAAAGCTTGGCTAATTATGCCTCTTCTCTTCTGTGTGGAGATGAAGGAAATGGGTGTTTGTGAAAGCGGCTCGATTTCTTTCAAACTCTATATATATCCATTTTAAGAAAAAGGCTTTGATTTTCCGTGAAAATGAAGTGAGAAAGAACCTTAAGACTCAGTTTCCGACGTGGAAAACAAATGCATTTGAAGTGGCACTATGTTTATATACTGAATACAGAGTTTGAATTTTCTGTGCAATTAGATTTAGAATATAACTTAGCTAAAGAACACATATTTAATTCTTAGGACATGATCAATGATGAATGCAAGTGAGGGCATAGTGTGTAAGAAAAACACAGCATGCCCGTAATGGAGAACACGGAATGTGATTTCATCAATAATTTATCCCTCCTTTGCCAACAAAGGTAAAAATTAGGTTGTCGGTTTTATAGTGCTAATTCAACGTACCCCTTCAGTTAAATCAAACGTATTCAACAAAATTAATTTTGCTCACCTTGCCCGCTAATTTAGTTTGCAAGAATAAGTTGAAAAATAAGCCAAGTAGGTTAAACGCTCTCTATTGAAGTAGCTGTACATATAGATGATTTAGTAGCGCCGATCGTCTTAGAGGGTATTATAATAGTCTCTTCCCCTTGACATTTTCCTAATTCTCTTAAAATAACTCGACTATCACCAATTTTTAAAAATAGTGGTAGAATCTGCGTCAAAAATTATTGACCTATTTCTGTCGAGCTAATTTTTCGCAAAATATTCGGACAAATTTTACGCTGATATGTGTATTCTCACAATGAACAAAAGCATTGCTTTATGACCAATCAAATGGTTCTAGATCTGAAAACCAACACCTGTCTTTAATCATCTACAATATCTGTATTAAAATTGGTCGAATAATTTTATTTTTCCCTTTTACTCGACTTTAAAAAACCTTTGATTGAACAAGCAATAGCATATTACTCTCAAAACGATGCAATTGGTAACGTGCAATAGGAATTACTTGGCAATAGCTATGGAGTTCCACAAGCATCTGGCCTGGGACCTTTCTTGTTTTTAATATTTAACAACAAGAGAGCTAAATCTGCATCATTTTTTAAAATCACACGTTTTTCTGACGATTTTTCGCTTTCTTCAACTCTTTAAAATTACATTTTAGATGCGACTAGAATAAATAGCGATTAGGAAAACGCTTCAACCTGGCTCAAAACGAACAAAACACGCTTCAAAATTGATTAAAAATAAAAAAACTATCTAGCAAGCGGGATTTATCCTTTAAACCTGGCAGCACCTGTATCTACCTCCATCTCTAATGGCACACCATTTAGTAACAATTTTATTCTGATTGGGGGTTAAAAGGAACGAACTCGGCGATGGCCAGATCGAATAAGCTCTCTCTTTTAAATTCCTGAGCATTATATTATTCATAAAAGTTAAACTTTCAGAGCTTGTCACACCATTAGTATCAAAATTCAAGGACTTCTCAACAGAGTTTAAAACATTTTTTTCCAGAAAAAGCTTTGGAAGTACTGTGTAAAAACTCTTATTAATTCAAATCTATAATTTGGAATAAAAATACCACATTGAACTGATGAAAAATCACCTTTAGAGAGGTGAAAAACATGAAATCGAATACGCACATAAATCATTCATTCAATTATCTAAAAACTCATATGCTTATTAACATCTATCAGCTTCCCTTATGCAATGAAATTATTTTTCGTACAAAACTTGCTCTCAAGGAAAATTTTACAACGACGGCATTATTTTCAACTAAAAATTTAATTTTTACGGACATGGTAAAAACTTGGATAAGGTTAAGAATTATACGACTGCATTCCGCTGCTTCACTTTATAATCAATGCGCGCATGAGCCGAACTTATGGCGTCGAAAGAGAACTTCGACTGCTGAAGATTGTTTCTAAATAGGGGCGTTTGCCTTTCTCAGAAATGAGTCGGCCACCGTCAAGAAAAAACGGTTGACAAAGGAAATTGAGGGCTATGTTCCTGTGAAACCAACTTGGGCAGTCACTCGCTTCGAACGAACTGATGCGTTCTGTTAATTTTATGAGAGTACAGAGTCTCTGTGGTTTCAAATGAAATTAGGTGGTTTGATTGCATTGTTAGTAGCAGTGGAACTTATTGCAGTTAAAGAATCTATGAATAAATAATAATAATGATAAAAATAGTAATAAAAATAATTTATTTATTATAAAAGGATAATAACCATAACCTCAAACGCCGCTGATATTCGTGGATCAGCGAGTAATTGGTCTGGAATTGAATGAACTTCATCCAAAGACAGTTCTTTTTAGTGTATTGGAGATATAGAAAGAATTGTTTACTGCAAAATGTTCAAGAACAATCTAAAAATTTCCAATCTTCATTAAAATCAAGGTCAAGAGAGAAGCCGGGTGCCATCTTCTACCATGATGATGCTCGGCATCACACACCCCGATTAACAGACTGTAGGTCCTGCAGAAACCTCAATTGGAAAATATTACGCAATTCTTCATGTTCTTCTTGGCAAGATCTTTCTAATCATCATTCAGGGAACTATATAGTCAAATGATTGTTTTTCAGTTTAAATTAGAAGAAAAGTGCTAATACGATGAAGATCCTGATTTTTATTGAAAACGAGAAAAAAGTGGTTTCTGTAAGGTTTCCGGAATGTATGGTAAAGTTTTAAAAATAACTAAAATCATAGTAATGAACAAAAATTTTTCCATTCCTGAAATTTCTTAAAAGCTCCGTAAACCTTATAGTAGCTCAATAGTCACCTTCAATACTCATAATTTGCGTCACGTACTCTTTTGGGTTCATCCCACTTCATGGAAATGAATGGTATTTAAAGGAGACAAAATGCAAAGTATAGTCGACTTTGGAAGGAGTGCTGAAATAAAGGGATTGACTTATGGGAGAGAAACGACGTGCTGGCAGAGAGTAATTGTGATGATCATCATAGTGCATCGGTTTTAGGACTGATGCATAACATGAGCAATGGAAAGTTCGTTCTCGAGGTGATTTTCGAAAGGAGCATGATTATTTACCCAGGACATTTTAAAATAAGAAATGGGTGATAGAGAACATAAAAATACCATCAATTCAAATTAAAAAACAAATTGAACTGAAAGTAGAGGGAACTTTTCTGAAAAATGAGCTATGGAGATTATTCACAACAAACAAAAAGTAAAATTGGATGCAATGAGGTAATGAAATTATTCGTGCTGCTCTGATGTAGCCCATTCTCTCACTTGTTTTGCTTATCTTTTATGAGATACCTGGAAATAAGTTACGTACTATCATAATGAGCAGAAGTGAACCAGATAGACAAGCGATCGTTCTACAACCACACATCTTTCTCCTGGAAGGGTGAAGCTGTGTGGGTGTGCATCAAAGATAAAAGTAAAGACACTATTTCAAGACCCATCTGCGCTCACACTTTCTTCCAAATGTAAATCATATTCTTAAGCAATTGAACTGTGGTTGTATAAAAGTTTGTAAAAATTGTGTAAAAGTTATAAAGTTTAGTTGTATAATGTGAATTTTTAAAAAATTTGAACTAACAAGAAATTGTGCTAAAATGACTGATTCGTGTACCTACTGACCTCATGACAAGATTCATCTACCCACTGACCTCACGGCAACATTCACGTACCCACTGACCTCATCACGCTCCCCAGCGTGCGCGGTCACGCTTGTTCATGAATGCAGCGCTGCGCAGCGCACACCTCGTGTGAATGAACCATTACTGCGCACCTGATGTGTGTAGCAGCTCTGACGTATCACCGCATCATTTCGATTCCTGCATCCGAGGTAGCAAGGGCTCATTTCCACCTTTGCTGGAGTACTGATTTGCATGAACTTGCTTACAACATTGGCTCACAAACTTTTTGAAGGCATTGATTTATCCATTATGAAGCACCTTAGACGCGTTCTTCTTTTTGCAGAGTCAACTTGTTTTTTATTATCCTGTGTCGTTGACTCATTGGGGAAGTTCCTCCATGATTCACTTATTCCCATTCTCTTGAATTATATCTTGCCAATTGTATTGTAGCATCAGCCGAAGCCAACCTTTAGCGTGACCTCTAGGTTATCCCACTTCAAGTTTAAATTGTCTTATCCGAATTTTCGTTTTGTAAATATAAACTTCTTATACTCTTTCCTTGGCGCAAAATCAGTTTTATTTTAATGATGAAGTACATTTATTCTTAATTTTTTTAAGCACATATATTAATAGCGAACTCCCAAATGATTTATGATGCCTTTTTTATTTGAAATTAACTGAACGCTCCTCTTTTTCACAAGACGGCGCCTCACATTTGTGCACACATTTCGCTGAGCGAATGCCAACTGATAAAAATTCCTTTCTCTGCTAAACTCGATGGATGATAAAAATTGAGTGTAACAGTACCGTATGTCGTTTTGGTTGACAATACTGTTTCCAAGTACTAAGTAAAAAACCTCAGCCCTTGTTCTTCAGCAACAAAAATTTCCCGTTTCGCAACCTCGGTGCATTGATCAGTCCCATTTCTCTTTCATGTCTGTGTGTTGCTCCTAATTCGTTTAATTTTTGAGAGCGACTGCTTCTGTTTTGTTGTTACCATGGGACCAAATCCTCCCAGCACTTAATAATTTGCACCAAGCAGCTTTCTTACTCCACATGTCATTCTTGGTCATACTTCCTCATGTCCTAATTATACGCTCAGATCTTTCCAATTACAACATTTAAACCGCTCTTTTCACCAAAAGTTTTAGTACCTTCTCTTATACTTATACCTCGTGTCAATACCAAATTAAGCCCATAAACGATTAATTCAAGCCAACACTATGTTTGAAGTACAGCTAGTCTTCCTTTACAACACCCACGCTCTACGTAACTATTTCACTTTTGATACCATCTATGAGCGTCCTTTTCCATTTTTCTACTTGTGCGTACCTTGTGAATATTTTATATCATAATATTTTTACAGCAAAGCCATTAGAAGCATCGAAGATGACCACGAAACAAAAAAAAATTGGAAAATAAGCAAAGAAACAATTATTGATTTGCTCGTAAAAAATATTCACTCAATGGACAGTAGTGATACTTAGTAAAATGAATACCCGGAAGATTGAATAAGGTTGTTCATGTGAACTTAGACACAGCTTTGTAAGCGTCGATGAATGAAGCTCGAAACCGAAATGCTGATTGGAATTGTACCTCTACATTGAAAGTTTGCGTAATTTCCTGCAAAGGAAATTATTAATCTAAGTACAGTATTGGTTTTTCGATGGAAGTAATATTCTATTGCTCGTTAATATTAACGAACATTTGATCGATGACTGGAAAAACAGGGTTACTCAAATAATTTCAATCGCAAAATGGAAACTCAATTTTAATCAGAGAAAAAATCAGTGCCCAACCGAAAAAAAATCAGGGCTCGTTTTAAATTAAAGACAAAACGTGCAACCTATTATATCTTGAAAATGTTTAGGAACTTGAATACGTTTGTACAAAATTGTTCAAAATCAAAATTCTGAGGACGAAACTAAAGCTGAGGACTACTGTTCTCAGTGAATTTACTGTTCATCCTTAAGGTGGTTAAACGGAAGATATTTCGATCGTAAATATCATCGATATATTGCAGAATTAAAATCGAGTGTGTGTTCGGCATGAATCTTGCAATTGATTACAGACTATTAATGGAGTATGCTGTGTGTTTATACAACCACACGTTACATCTACAATTGAATTGGTACTCTGATCAGAAAGTTGAGGAAGTTCGGTGCCGCTTCCTACTTTTCTTCCAGTTTTCACTCATGACTGAAAAATAAACAAAAATTACTTGTGAAATGAACGCAGATGTTAATATGACATTATAACATGACATTAAAATGCCAAACAGACGTAAGAGATGAGGTAATGAAACTCTTGTTACTCTCCCAAAATTCCACCATTACTAATTCCGTGAGAGGGACGTAGTGTTCGTCCACGCGTCCAGCTGCATAACGAAGTGTACTCTTTTCATAGTCCGTTTTTGCCCGTTCCCCAATGAGTGACCGAAGTTTTCGTTTTCATCCATATTAATTGGAATTTTTTTCGAACTGATAAGTTTGTTCATCGATTTTTAAATTCTTAGTTTACGATTGCGTAATTAACATTATATCTAAATGTATTCTCGAAATTTTTTGTAGATTTCAAATAAAAATCAATGCTTCAATTTTGGTAGAGGCCGTTAGATTTAACGAGTTCTTCAACAGCTATCACTGTAAGCACATCAGCGTTAAATGAATTTCTGTAAATCTCAAAGAAGAAAGTACCTGTGCGGGCATGTTACTGCGGGTGGGCAGCAGTAATTGCCGTTGAATCGCGTATATGGTTGCGCCACGGTTGCGGTGGTCCAAATTCTTTGGTAGTGCTCTAGTTGAAATTACAACATTAACCACTCGGTGACGGTGACCTAATTTTTGCAGTTTCCCGCATTTATGCGAGGGATGTCTTGCTGGCCCAAATATTGGCTTATTTGCAGAATCAACAATGTAAGCCTTGCCCCGCATGAAGGCCGGTGCCAGAAGATATTCCGGTTGTGCGCGAGTCCTGCATCGACTGATCATGACCTCGACCTAGTGTGGCGAAACCGATCCCCTTATAACCCGTGTCACGCCGGGGTAACGCCAGTGAACAGCCTGAGTGACGGAGCTGAGGTAACGCAGGGCTGGTGTAGGTGCCGTGTTCGGTCTGTTTCACCTATTTCGCATCATGGTGTGGCGGGAGAGTCCACATTTGGATGTGCGCCAGTACATACTTATAAACTTGGCGTTGATGCTCTCTGGAAGAGTTGACTCTATCATTTAGGCTTAGATGAATACTTTCCAAAACGTAATGTACTCGTATACAGTATTCAAAAATCGTGTTCTGATTGGTGACTGGTCAAGAGTGTGAAAACTCAAAATGAGAGGGTGATCTTTGCGTACCTTAGTTTCAAATGGCAACATCTCTGCTCAGGGAGCGATTTTGTTTCAATAGTTTTTTTATTTGCTCAATATGCGATTGTGATTATCAAACTTTCACCGTGACTTGGTATTAGTTTTAGAGGAAGGACGAAATTTCAGGAATAAAAACAATTTTTTTGAGTAGTTCGATCATTGGAATTGAATATTTTTCGTTTTTGAAAGGAGTTTGCTGTGCTTAGCAGCGATTATTATCTCGTTATTAGTCAATCTGCATTGCACGTTAATAAAGAACCAGAGTGTAAAATTACATGTCCTTGATAAACATGATTGCAAGTATTGTCATGGATTAAACTATTTATTAGGTTTTCATAAAAATTTCTCTGTATTTAAGAATAACTTCCATTAAAATAAAACCCTGTTATTTTTAGAGACTAAACAGCGATTCATGACTCTCAGTATTCTAAGTCCACAGCTTACAACTGATTCCGAGTTCGATCTATCAGTCAGAACTAGAATATTTTGCCTCTAATAATGACCAAGGCTATGGCCTACCAATGTGTAATATACCTTCTGGAAAAGCCGTAGTTGAAAAAAAGTGCAATAAACAAAAGGAAATTGGCATTTATCCACTGGGGTGTTCTTAAGTTTGGCGAATTATAACAGTGAACATTAGCGAAGTCGCTCTGAGCGTGCTTACTCTGACAGCTTAGTTGAGTTAAATTCGTTGGTGATTGTTGTCTCCAGTTAGAACATTTTCCTAATTAATTGTCTTGTTTTTATCTAAATTACGTTAACGAATCAGGATATCCACACTTGTTTCCTTCTAAGCACTTGCTCTGTTAAATTGTCATATGATTATATGTTTTGCCTTGGTGAGAATTAACTCCGAATTTTCTATATATAAAGTCAAAACAAGTTATATGCTTAAAATGTATTTTTATTTTGCAAGTATACTACGTTTCATATCTTTTGATACATACGAATAGATAAAAAATAAAACTGGGCGTTGAAAGCATTACATCACATTTGTAGCTTAGTTGCAGAAAGGTCTTCATACCCTCAACTACAGACTGGAAATTCATGTTCCAGCTTTTCTTGTGGCTGGCTTGAGCTCAGCAGTGAAATATTTGACAGTTCATGTGCAATAGGACCTAGAGCGCTCTTTTTCGGGCGGTAAAAGATCAGTACCCACATGAATTCACCTAAGCTAAAATAACTCTAATTTTCGTCATTGCTAGTCATTGGCAATTACAATTGTTTCAACTTTTGAGAAATAGTGATGCTAAATAAAACATTTTAATGAGATAACTAACAGCATTTACTAGTTCTATTTCAAGATATATCATTTAGGAACACAATTCGCCTCATAAACGATTCAGTATTATATTTCATCGACAGTACATGTCTTAGGGAGCGCTTTACATTGGGAATGCATTCATTGGCGACGTTTGACCGGCTCGTAAACTAGCTATAATGATTTGTAACACTGGATATACACGCATCTTGGCATTGGAATACTGTGTCTTGATGGTGTGATCAACGACGAATCAAATTTACTGAAGGTTTTTGAGCCACACAACAGATATTATTTTTTCGGTGTTCATATTAACGACAAATTTGAAGGATCTACAGCACAATGAGCTCGGAAATAGTGAATGTTAATTTAATTTTGAGGTTTTAAAATATTTTTCTTTAATCACTGCACATCGAGCATGCTATGTGTTTATTTTCAGTAAAAAATTCAACGGTCATCTATCACTATGATCCAGCCTTTCTCTGTTTAAAGCATTTTACATAGCAGACCAAGCTCTCCGAAATGAAACTTGGCTTTCAATCCTACTCAGCACATTTGTTGAATGTGTAAAACCTCCTTGAAATGTGTAATATGGCACATTTTCAAGTAGAATATATGAAATGACGTTTTGTCGCGCACTCGCAAGTGCTGTGCTATTGCAACCGTGGTTAACAATTCAACTCCAAGTCACTCATAAAATCTGTTTCATTTGACAGGTCACCCTTTCAACAGTAAAATCATGATCGATAGTAACACGTATCTATACCGTCACCATCACTTTGCTTCTCAAAGAGTAAGCACAAGTGCCCTTAATCCAATAACAACCACAATTATTGAATGATAAGATGAGGAATTTGTAGTTCGTTCCTCATAGGCAGTTTTTGCTGATACTGGAAAGATGAACGAAACTTCAAAATCTCTGATGGCCTACGTGTAGGAAACTAGCTCAAGAAGGTTAACAATAAATATTCGTTTATCACGTTAATGCAATTTGTAGGTGACTGGAGTTGTACACTCTTGAGTGATCTTCTGTGGAAATCACTGCACTCACTCGCCACGAGTGTGAGTGTCCCGCTCCAGCAGCCGGCGAGTCTCGGTCTCGTGCACTCCGTAACTGCGCGCAGTTGAGAGGGAAAGTGCGAATGCTTTCAGCTTCCGTACACACTTGGTCGTCGCATGACCTTCATCCACGCTCGAGGTTCATTTTAAGCACCCACTGCCCTTCAGTTGACAAATTGTCATGCGGCAGTCTGTTTCTCTTCGTAGAGTACGGTACAAATCTGATTTACCATTCTCTTTCTTTACAATTCTGTTCAGTATTATTTCAAAACTTTAATTTACACTAAATACTTAGGAAATTTTTGTTGAATTTAAGCACCAATATTAATAAATGAACTGTTTAATTTTCAAAAGATCAAATAATAAGTTAAAAATAATCGATACTCGCATGAAAGGATCAAAGTCAGCATATTTCATTCTTCATAAATGTGCACGCAACACCTAAAAGTAATCGTCGATGATCGTTAGCCGTTCAATTTAGCGTGAAATTCCTTCCATAGGAAAGCGAAGGCGACGGAGGTAAGTTTCTCACTCTGTGGAAATCCACAGCAATGATAGCGCCAATTTTTCCTTCCGTCCTCGAAAAGTTGTGAGAGTTTAGCTTCACGCCGTTATCCACAGCGCACTTGTAACTCTATTGCTCCATTAGAAAGTGAGCTAAAAGTTTTAAACTTAAATCAAATATTAATATCATAAACCTAAATGACAAAATGAGAACTGAAAGTGTAATGAATGAGATATTGCTGGCAACCTTAATGTACTTACCATTAGGAAACCGCTTTTAGATAAGGTCCTTTTTTTCAACATTCAGTCAGTAATCCCATTCAAGGATTGCGAACTCTAAAACAAGGGAAAGTTAAAAAACGTAGGCTTTAAGCACAAACATAACAGAATACATCGAAAACCATTGTAATGCTCAGCAATATTTAGTGTCGTATGAGAGAGAAACAATAACAAAGTAAATTTCGTTGAAGAAAGTAGCAGTTTTTCTGATGAATATTTAATAAAAAATAAAAATCCTAGCTCTAGCACTACCTGCGTTCCGTCACTAATAAGTGCTCTATTACATGCGTGACCCATAGCCGCCAGGCATTGTTTACAAAACTCATTCTTTCCACGGAGTGGTAGCAATATCCAAGTTAGACTATACACTTCTTAATGAAAGTGATGTTTTGCCTTGGCCCTCTGTTGTTTGTGAGCGAAAGTGACAAGCTGTCGCACGAATAAACACAAACACTTCACACATTGTAAAGCAAGACTGATCCTTCTGCTACATACGTTTATAACTTGATTGCGTTTTTGTCACCGGTTTGGGCTTACAAAAAATAAATCGAAACAAATATCTTTTCAAGGTCATTCGCGAACACCAATGTTGAATCAATGCTCAACTGCTGACGTCATGACATGGTCATTTTTAATCAATTTTTCTGATGCTCAAATATTACGCAATTGTTATGATGACGAAAGTCGATCACTGATGTTGATTCTAAACAATCCGCAAATGAATTCATGTCCTTTTGGGAATATAGCATTTGCACAAAATACCTCTTCATGAAAATTTTTTTCGCATAGATTTCAGTTGGTGATGGGATGCCCGTCGTGTCGTGAAGATCAATCCTGTTTTATTTTTTACATAAAAACGCAAAGTAGGAAGGTCCACAGAGAATTCGACCTTCAGACAATTGGTGTCAGCTAAAAGGGAAAGAGGGGCCGTAGACCCCAGGTGTGTACGCCAGCTCGGCCTCAGTGCATGAAACCTGTTCCTTTCAGTAGGAAGTGAGTGGCGCGCGGTCTGCTCTCAGATCACTGGTGCACTCGGTCTCGTTTGTGCTGCTGATTCTTCGAAAAGATTTGCGAGACGTGTCACCGCTGTGCTGTAAGCAAATCGATTTTCAATGGAAATACATAGCATGAAATTGTACTAAAGGTAGTGTTATAGTAAAGACGTTTGAATATCTCACTTATATTCCGAAAACTCCAAAAAACAGTTCATCTCGTTTTTGTTCTTAACTTGAATTACACCTGAAATCAGGAGTTTGTGCTTGAAAAACACGATCTTTAAGTCACTGTTATTCAAGTCAACAACATTGCAAACAGTTAAATCGGTTCTCTAATGGAAAATATTAGAAGAAATGTACGCTTGAGACTGCGACCATTACACAACCACACATCGTGTACAAAGCACGGTTAAAAATAAATCAGAATGCAAAATTTTGGCACAAAACCCATGTGTACCATTTTCTTTCTTCTGAAGCTTCGGTGAAAGTAAAGCTGAGAGTATTTATGAATTAAAGAAATGAACAATATGCCAAATGTTACATCGATGGATCAAAACGCTGAATACTTGGAAAGTGATTGAACCACAGACGAGCCATTTATCTGAACTTCAAACATTTTAACAAACGACATAATGAAGGAACTGTTGCCTCAACAGAACGTCTTTGGGCATTGTGATCATCGATCGACTTAGAGAAATAGTTTCTTCTGAGTATTAAAAATATCGACCTCTTTTTCTGCTCGATTCGTCACTAATCTTGACCACGAAAATGAAGTCTGTCATTATGCTGCTGCTGGCGTCAGCGCTCTGCCTCGCGCTTCCCCAGGACGGAGTGAGTATGAATGTTTCGTGTTATATTTTGAGTAAAATTCGTGATTCGATGCGAACTAAGTTCCTCATGCGAAATCGAGTTGGGTTACATGATGTTAGGCTTTCAGTACCACCTTAAGTTCTCAGCGTTAATAAGTGGGTTTCGCATATAGAAGTTCTTGGTGCATTTGAGGGTGAAGGTATCATCCATGGTTACTCGTACATATTTCACCATGCAGATGCTGCTTTCGCACAACGTGATACAGATGAAGTAATTCTAATTGTTCACTGTTTAAAATCATACAGTTAGTATCAGTCGAACAACGTTTGGATAATGAAAAGGTAAACCACAGAGTGAAATTCCTCTCAAAAAGTTTATTGCAATCAGGCAAGTGTGATGTAAAGTATTTTCTACGTCGTATTAAGTTTACTTTTACCTCTATTTTGGAAGCAAGTGAATTTAAGAATATTTCGATCTTATTGATACATCATGTACGGAACAGAATGTTCCACTTTCTTCGACATAATATGTAGGTAAAATGATGTAATATGAGTTTGTACAGAACTGCCTTACGTCATGAGAGTAATTTAACTTCAATTTAATAACAGAGTTAATAAAGACGATGCGCCACTAGCTGATTGATAACTAGAAAGTTTTTACTGGAATGAACGAGCAGTAAATATTGTTAGGGAAAATTGAATGCTTCAATGGAGAGACTACTTTTTCTTGCTTAAAAAATGAGCGTTGTATTAATTATTCAAAGCCAACAGCTATGTGATCCTGAGTTCTGTCGAGAGGTAGACAGTGTAGGAATAAGAAAATTTAAGTACAAGATTATGCCTTCAACGAAGTATATTTCAATATTTCCATGGCGAGAGGTGAAAAAATCAAGAGTGCTGGTGTTGCTACGGGTGATCGGATCAAATCTAGGCTGATGAAAGACTTGCCCTCTTATGAACCCGAATGGTTCACCAAACATCCTGAGCACGTTTTGTTGGGAAAGCATAGGAATAAAATTAGGTCACTTCAAACAGTAAATACCAGGACATTCATCGTCGCTAATCGAAGTATACATTTGTTGCATGAGTGTATGACATGCATGACTTACATGAGTGTAATTTGTAATTTGTAATTGTATTGTAATTGTAATATAAAAACTCACATTGCATGAGTGTAAATGAGTGTAAGTGTGTGTGAATTTCAATTGTTACCAGGATACGTGGAGGGAGCGTAAGCTAGGAAAGTATGTCTTATCTGCTGCTGTCACCGGAAATAGCTGCTACTTCCCTTTGTCGTTTTTACACTCCAGACGAAAAGTGTCGCGGGAAATTTGTGCCAACATCAATGTCAAGAGCTAAAAAGATTTTTGCAGAAAGTTTTCATTTACATGAATGACACCTCGACAAAGGGTAGGAATATAAGTTATGATTCAGTAATCTGTTACGTCATTGAACCTTATTTTTGAGGTCAGTACCCCGCTGTGTGCTGATGAGGAGGATAGCGCTAGACGGAGAGTGAAAGTCAGTTTGACGCTGGTGGTATGGTCGTGTTGCTGCACGCAAACATTTGACATATTTCCTAATATTTACTTCAGGTTCACTTCATTTCACCAGCCATAGAAGCTCACTAATTCAAATGATGTCTGCGTCAGACAGGTCAACTTGGAATAACTCGCTGATTTGAAAACATCACTGACTCGAATTTGCTGCTTATAGTGTCGCCCATAGTTAGTCAATTAGGTGGTACTGTAAATGCTACATTATACCATCGTATTACTGCACAAAATCATCTACTAGTACACCACACTAAGTTAAAATCGGATTCTTTGATGAATTTCAGTAGATATTTTAATTTTTTTTTGCTTAGTTGTGTCGTTATAAAACAACCACTTAGCAGTTAACACGATTTTATTAAAATAAAAAATTGGCGAAGCTATGGTGTGGTAGATGCATTTTCTGTAGTACAGAGAGGGTGCACTTATTTAATGAGGAAAATGCTGTTTATATGACGAAATCGAAAAAGAAATTTCGCGATTCAACTAACGCTGTTTCCAATGTATGAACGATTTGTTTACGAAGCAGATACTTAATTTTTCAGCCAAATTTTAAGTAGTATTACGAGGCAAATGGTAAAGGCCTACAATTTCACGGATGGGTTTTCCTTACTTACAGACCTTGTCGATCACCGTGCGGAAGCGAAACAACTTGACTGGAGGGAGCGCATGTGGCTGTGGAGGCCTCAGTGAGTAGCTCCAGTCCAGAATGTGCTTGCAGTGCTGGGTTACAGCTAGGTATCCTCCTCTCGTAACATCCCCAGCTTAGTGGTCGAGTGACTGAATTTGGCTAGGCATTGTGCTCTCGTAACATCCTCAGCTTAGTGGTCGTATGACTGAATTCGGTTGGGCATCCTCCTCTCGTAACATCCTCAGCTTAGTGGTCGTATGACTGAATTCGGCTGGGCATTGTGCTCTTGTAACATCCCCAGTTTGGTGGTCGAATGACTGAATTCGGCTGGGCATCCTCCTCTCGTAACATCCTCAGCTTAGTGGTCGTATGACTGAATTCGGTTAGGCATTGTGCTCTCGTAACATCCCCAGTTTAGTGGTCGAATGACTGAATTCGGTTGGGCATCCTCCTCTCGTAACATCCTCAGCTTAGTGGTCGTATGACTGTATTCGGCTAGGCATCCTCCTCTCGTAACATCCCCAGCTTAGTGGTCGAATGACTGAATTCGGCTGGGCATCCTCCTCTCGTAACATCCTCAGCTTAGTGGTCGTATGACTGAATTCGGCTAGGCATCCTCCTCTCGTAACATCCCCAGCTTAGTGGTCGAATGACTGAATTCGGCTGAGCATCCTCCTCTCGTAACATCCCCAGCTTAGTGGTCGTATGACTGAATTCGGCTGGGCATCCTCCTCTCGTAACATCCTCAGCTTAGTGGTCGTATGACTGAATTCGGCTGGGCATCCTCCTCTCGTAACATCCTCAGCTTAGTGGTCGAATGATGGAATTTAATTTCTGAGAATTAAATGGGTGGTAGTGCCGTAGTACTACGATATATTCCATGGAGCCTACAAATGCGATATTTGCAAATGAAGCGAATATTATTCATTTTACACAAAGATTATCGTTTTTGATGGTGTAATCTCACTTCCCTGCCTATTAATTAACGTTGTTTTTGAACTATCAGCGTTCGATATGATGATGCGAATATTACAATTAAAAAATGAACGTGTTAGGTAGGAGTTAGGGACCTAAAAATCACAACTCAACATTAATTAAAGATTCAGCAATTTTGGCATTGAGTGCGTTAACGCTTCTTTGATATTTTAAAAATAACTCACAATAAATGACGAATATTAATGAGATAAGACTTTGTTCTGATGGTTCTTTGAATGTTGTCAAAATTAAATTTTCCCGAGCTTACCTATGAACTTCTCCCATGCTGTGCTACGCCGCAAATTTTTTCTAACTACCTATGTTTCTCATTTACAAAGCATTACTAATTTAAGAACTGTACAAGATGTCTTCAACGCTAGCGTCCAGATTTATTTCAACATGACTTCCTGTAGACTGGGGACTCAATATATTTTATTTCTTACTGAATTTGTACCCCGATGTGCTCTCCGAATTTTAATGTTAAGTAGCAGTTCTTTCCTCCTTCTGATGTCGGTGACAACCTGATGTCAGTGCTAGTCTATAAACAGTTGTTGTTATAACGATGCAAAGAGCAAAATAATTCAGACGATCGAGGGTTAATGCAAACCACATCCATGGTTGCAGAGTGCGGCCTGCTCGGCAGAACCAACCGCGTTGTGGGAGGCAGAGCTGCGTCCCTCACAGAGTTGCCGTGGATCGCCGCAATGTTCTACAAAGGCAAACTTTACTGTGGGGCGTCTTTGGTGAGCAGCGACTACATGATCACTGCGGCGCACTGCATCAACAGGTCATTCACGTGCTACATAGTTCTAGCATAGTGTACTCGGTGTAACATAAATTTAACATTATGCACCTTTAAGCAACAGTTTTCAATGTAACATTTATTCTGCATGCAAAATTCATTTTGTACGGGGCTTTTCACACGAGCTTATGGAATAATCGTTGAACGTTTATGTGTTCTCTGAAATGAATATTTTCTTTCCCATATTTTGTAGTATATAATACCATTTACGGTGCGCAGTTTTTTGAAATCTAAAACTTTTAGGAGCTGACGTTTCGAGAAGAATTTTTAGAGATCATCCAGTATCGTTGAGTCTAGGCAGGTGCTCTCCCAAATGAATATTTTATTTCTCGAATTGGTAGTATTGCTAGTATATAAAAACATTTACGGTGCTGTTTGTTTGAAATCTAAAACTTTTAGATACTGACATTTAGAGAAGAATTTTGTAGAGGTAATTTAGCATGGTTGAGTGAAACTCATTTCTGAAATCTAATGGATCATTGATGTGTTGCAGAGTGGACAGCCGTCACGTTGAAATCGTGATCGGGAGTCACAACATCTCTGACGTGCTGGAGGCAGGCCGGCAGACGCGGCGCGTGGGGGCCTGGTGGCCACACCCGGGCTTCCAGAGGCGCAGCTTCAACAACGACATCGGCGTCATCAAGCTGGACAAGCCCCTCGTGCTCGGCTCCGACGTCCGGCCCGTCTGTCTGCCTGAGTCTGGTCAGTGTTCCCTTACGCGTGCGTGCGGACTCTTCTCAATCTAGGCTACCGAAATGCAAGGGTTAATGTACAGTATATCTGACTCTCTGAGGGAAAATACAATAGTACGTTACAGTAAAGTAAGTGATACAGTGTGAAAAAATTTATTCTAAAGTAGACGCTGACTTGGCAATAATTCTACTTTATTGAAAAAATGGGATCTGACGTTTCGATGAAAGAAATGGGTTTCGATGTGAGAAAAACATGACTTTGCTAGGATCTGCTTTTCTACAATCTTCCTTACCACAATTTACGATCATTTTATGAATTTGATCATCGTGCTGTAAGCATGCGAGACTCTTATCACCACTCTTTCAGTTTGCGCCTCGAGATTATTTCAATTGAGTGCATAAGAATTAACTTCGTTCAACGTTGTTAATTGGCAGGCAACAAACTGCAACGGTAGAAAAAAAAAGCGTCTTTTGTTTTTTAAATGATGTAGAATCATGGTTTTTAAACTTTTTTCCCTAGAGTATTATAGTTTTTAAACTTATTTTTCACTCCGATTTTCAATCACTTTTTGTATCGAACAAGTGTGTTTGTGTATCGACGTAAAGTAACAGGTTCTGTAGTATACTGAGCACAGTACTTGGACTACGAGTGAAACTGAACTGAAATTATCAAGAGGAGCTCACTACTAACGATGCAATTTTACACTTTAACCTCAAGCAACAATCCTTGCCTTGAGCAGAAGAGCTGCGAATGTTTTGTGTGAGCGTCCCCTGTAGCAGAGAGCCGTACGCGTCTAAAACCCAGTCATATTTCAGGCGGTGACTACGTTGGCAAGCGAGCCATCATCGCAGGCTGGGGCCGCGTCAGCGAGAAGGGACGCAACAGCGAAGTGCTCAGGAAGGTCACAGGTGAGATAACACGGACATGTGCAGATAGCTACGTGGGAAGTGGTGGATGTGAGTGAAGTTAGATTCAATCTGCACTGTGTTAATTGCATCGGAAAGCGGTAATTTAGGCGGGGACACAATTATGGTCTTGAATTGGAGTAACTCTCTGTAGAGCTGGTAATTAATGCTCTCCGTTCGTCGTAAGCTGCATCAATGGTGAGAAGAATACGTAAAAAGTAAAAAGGGTTTAAAAGCCATTGCTAGTAAGTCAGCCACATATATTTATCACGGATGGCTGACACGAATTGGGTTACTGGTCAACGTGGAGGTTTCGAGTCATTAAAAAGTAATTTTTGAGCAAAATGTAAAATAAGAGGATTAACTTCTGCCTGGTCTAACAAGAACATTGGACGTATTCAAAATAATTGGCTTTATCGTTAAACAGAGACTAGGAACTGGAGACTCACACATACTGTGCATGAAATTCAGGTATTGCTCCGAAAATCTTGGAGGGTAGTAATTAGTTGCAGTGCTAAGCTGGTTGTACTTACACTAATAAAGCATACATCAAACATTGATAAGAAATTTACGGTTCACAAGCGTTCGCCTTTAAGGCATCGAGTTTGATGGAACTCACTCATGATAGCTCCTAGTTCACGGTTCTTTATTGCTTACTTTTGTTTGGTCCTGATCGTTTGAAAGCATTTTTCATCCTTGGTATAGTTACCAAGGTATAGTTCTTGGTATAGTTACCAGGTACCACGATAACTGTACTCATTGTGGTTAGGTTACCTAAATATGGGTAGGCGTGCTTTTGAATTCGGTGAGATTTTCTTTTCGGTTTCTGTATGCTATACATGCGTTAACATAAAATTGATTGATCCCCATCTAGAGAATCGTCCATAAAATATAAACTGAGTCTTACTGAGAAAATATCAATTACATGAACATAAACCAACAAAAAAGACCAAACCAGTAATAAATGACCATGCGCTGTGAGAAGCAAAAAAGCTGAACGGATTGCCATTTATTTATACAGAACATTGAAAGTTATGTTTATGCTTGTCCACATGAATTTGAGGAAGCTTTTGAACAGTAAACTTCATGCCTGTTTTGCTTTGAAATATGTGAAGGCTTTGTAAGTGAAAGTATGCTCATTTAAAAGTTTTTACCAGTTTCTCAGCAGAGGTGAGAAATAAAATGCCGTCCAAAAGATGTTTTTTCTGGGAAAAGTGACCTGGCAACCTGTTATTATGAATATGAAAGTGTAGAATGCTTGTGTTCAAAGAAAAAAGGCAGTTGATTTGCACTTATTATCTCCGCTCCCTTGTTGAACAGTTCCGATCATGAGCAACGAAGAATGCAAGACCAAGAAATACCGTCCGTCCGAGATCACCGACAACATGGTGTGTGCTGGCTACGACGAGGGCAAGATTGACGCGTGCCAGGTAAGTAAAGTCAAAACATAACTGCTTGGTACGTGTGTGCTGAGTCATTTGGTAATTTATCTCGCCGGTGCGCGGAGGACCGATTAGCCGGTAAACGGCATTGCATTTACAACAGCCAAAAACATATTTCTTTCTCTTTCGATGCGTTCATAGTTTTTATCTAAACGAGATACAACTGGTGAACTGTAAGGAGCCATCTGGAAAACATGGATTACCCTATCTTATCGGATCTAATCCAATTTCCTTATAACAATGAGTTTACTTGTCATTCTCCGAAGAATACATATTTCAATGAATTGCGCTGAAGGAAACTTTTAATAGAATGCTTATTTTCAATCCTTCTTAATACGATAGGGGAAACAGTGGTAGCTTCTGTCAGTCCTATTAAATTATCTAATAACTATGGGCATACACCGGCGAAATGCTAGTATTTTCTCTCAATTGTTTGCGTTAAATGGAAGGGGGAAAATAAAGGAGCATTGAGCAGGAAGGCACACATTTCCTCATGGCGTGCCTACCATCGCAATCAAAACCAGCATCGTTAAACCGAGCAGCAGCAATAATCTTGAACAAGATGTGTGAATGTGTGAGGCAACATTTTGAGACTAGCTCTTTCACTTCGTCGCAGAAGAGGCGTAGAAATAAAAATGTCACGTAATAACCAGAGTCTCTCGTCTTAGTGACTCGATAAAGAGGACTTTACGATCTCCACAGGGCGACAGCGGCGGCCCCATGATGTTTGAGACAGTCAACAGCGCTGGGCAGAGGCAGATTGACCTCATTGGTGAGTGTACAGGACAATGCTGAAATTTACGATTTTATTAACAGTATTTTACATTAAATGCAAAATATTCTAAAACTCTAGGTATGAATATTCTACCCACAAAGTTGATGGAACTGATGAAAATTAAGCCACTGGAATTTTATCGAAATTTTTTATTATGCTACACAAGAATAAGATCAGTTTTTCGCGCAGTTTTCCGGAAAAATTTTCAATTTGAATTCTCGTAAGTTGTTTCACATTTTACTCACAGGTTTATTTTACAAAATTTGCATGTTTAGAAGCACATTTTATCCTGTTGCAATAGTAACATTGTCAGCTACAATCTAATGTTTCAGTTTTTCTATCTTCCTACACACATGTGTTGTACATGAGAGATAAAAATTCTCTTTGTTCGTCCATTTCTTTAATGGCCGAGCAGAATCAAGGAAAGGGCTCTCACGTTTGTTGTATGGGATGTAGATCAATGAAATTTGGCATACGTATGTATTTCTGAAAATAAATAAGAGTTGTTTACCACACTTTTCCCCATTTTCGAACTAATTACGGAAATAATGGGGGAAAATGGGTGAAAAAAGAGGGTATTTTCAAAAGCAATGTCCTCTGAAAGTTATTATCGTAGAGCAATGATTTAGATCTCTTTGAATGCGCAAATAGTTGCTGCATAGCTGGACGTGGGTTCGTTTTGTAATTCACGGTAGCTTTTTTTTCTAAAATTTCAATTTTTTTTATATGTCATACATTTTTCCGTAGATTTTTCAATGTAACTAAAAAATTACTGTGAATTTCAAAACGAATCCACGTCCAGCCGTGCTGAAAATCTTTGCGCATTCAAAAATACCTAAATCATTGCTTTACGATGATAACTTTTGGGGAAGATAGCTTTTGAACTTTTTACCTTCAACTTTTCAGGAAGCGCATTTTTCTCCAATTTCTAATATTTTTTTCATTTGCAAGCTATATTGCTTGGAAAAATTGACGCGGTTGGCGTTCTGAAAGCTATCTGAACATATGAATATCTTTTCTTGTAAGCTTTTGTTGTTCCTTGAAGGAACTGGTACCACAGGTATCACAAATTAGAGTGGAACTGGTATCATAAATACGTATCACCACTCCAGGAGCGCCCGCTGCGGCGACCTCCTCGACGCGCTCCTCCCCTTCCCCCTTCGTTTTCCCCTCTTACGGAGCAAAGAACGTTTTGTAGCTTTGCTAGATTGTAAATGAAGTAGTTCTGTGTCGAATAGACCAACAAAACAACATCGAGATATTTCTGGTTCGTGTCTAATGCGGTGACTGTCCGGTGCTAGCAGCTGTATTAGAATCCACCCCCTTCTTCCCTCGTTTCCCACTCTCTCTCGAAGCACAGACCGTTCTGAACCTTCCCTAGCTTGTAAACCAAGGACTTCTGTAATAAATAGAACATTAAAATCCACAAAGGAAAATTTAGGGGCGTGGCACATAAACTTACTGGCCGGCTCTGGGTGTTGGTGAACAATCCCCCCCCCTTCCCAACCCTATTTCCCCCACTTACGATGCCTAAGATCGTTCTGCAAATTAACAGCATGTGAAGCAAGCTTATTTCTAGCGAATCAAGCAATAAAAAAATCCAGGAGTTTTCAGGATTCTGTATAGACGTCCCCCCCTTAAGCATATTATCACAACCCCAATAATCACATATATAGATGCGTATTTGTGTGATATACACATGTGTTTATGTATTTACGCATTGCATTAAATCACATGTATGTGATTTAGCTGTGTCCTGACCGTAAAATTTCGCGTCACTCAAGCCACAATGACAGATTTCGTAACAATGTAGAAATTGCTACATCTGTCAACGTAGAAATCTGTTAGAAAATCTGTCAATGCTACAATGTAGATATGACTGATTTCATTCTCTCATTTCAGGGGTTGTGTCGTGGGGGCAAGGCTGTGCCCGGCCTGGGTACCCCGGGGTGTACACCCGTGTGGTGAACTTCAGCAACTTCCTACGGCAGCAGATCGGCTCTTCTTGTTTATGTCCCCGAGACTAGAATGTCGTCAACCCACGAGTTGGCCGAGGGATTCGATTGTAGTAGTTCTGCGATGAAAATCATCGCACGTTTGTGATGATTGCAGATCATCTTTTCTTCCGGAATCATGGTCGGCCATTTTGCTTACTGCATGGGGCAGATGAAGAGTATCTACGATGCCATGAAGCTTTCCGTACTGTATCTGTAGTTTGGAGGCTGTCCCGCCAGTATTGAAATTTTTGATGATAGATGAAGGCAACACTGTCGCATAGTTTGTAGCATTTGCTCTAATGCAATCCTAAAGTTTTTTAATTCATTGCCACAACTGCCTAAGTATGCTACATAGATGTTCGGAAATTTCCCGCTATATCTCTCTGCAGACGAACAAGAAATACGAGGTTAGATCTGTTATCTCATTTGTATAGAAGGAGATAACAGCACGTACCAGAGCGGCGTGTTGGAAGCTAACGCATAATAACGTCACATAACTTTGTGTTCCAATGCAATTTCAATCCACGACTATTTGAGGGTTGGTTTAAATGTATTCCCATTGCGAGCCCTTGAGAGATTTTCCATGAATTTAAGATCACCACTCGACATATTTTGAAATTTGGATACATTTTAATCACATTAATATGTACTCAAAATTGTTTTTGAACAGAACTATACCTGGTTGCGTAAATGTCAATGCTTTGAAATTGTTTCAAATACTTACTCCAAATACAGAACTGTCATCATTTCACTGTAAAATCTGATATTCTCGCATGTTAAACGTACATATGATAGCTCATTAAAAATTATAGAGCGTTTGCCGCGAATGTAGGAACTTGAATATTTCTGTTAATTTACAGCCTAATAAGTTTGTTCCAAACTGACAAATAACATATTTACTTGAGAATAGTAGTAAATTTAAACGTGATCATACTGATTTAAAACTTTTGGTTACAATTTCCTCGAGATATACTTATCTCACAAAGCTAATTTCGGAGTGTAAATTTTCAACAAATGTAAAAATTATGGAGAACTCGATCGACGCAATGAAGCTGTCCTATCACGTATGATTTTGTAAGGCCTTTTACAAGGTAAAATTCGCACTATGCAGTGCACTCTGTCCACCTAACAAACCTTGTTAGTGTCGACGGCAGAGCTGTTAACGCTGACTTTCATATGATCTCATAGCACTAGTATGAACGTTGTAAAACTGTGTATTTTAATATTTATGTATTATTTATTCAAAACTGTTTTAGATATAAAAATAAATCCACAAATGGCTAAAGTGTGCGGCACTTCTATTTAAAAAATATACCATTGCCGCTATTTTACCATGTACAGTTTTGCCTGTAATTTTTGCACTAGTGTCTGAAATGGTGTATTTTTGCATTATATGTGTGGAGTTGAGAAAAGTATCTGTATTCCGTATTATGTACATAATTGAAGTCTTGTACACATACTGATACCGCGATAACGCTAAATTTTCTATTGTTAGGTATCGCTCCAGTTCGCATGCTTCCCTCGATGCTGTGAAGTTCAATTTTGGTGGTGTGAAGGGGCATGTCAATGTACTTTAAGGTTCTAATTTAACTTGAATGTTAAAACAGCTTCGATTTGAAAAAATGTAATTTTCGCATATCGTCTCGAAAAACTTCTTAAATAGAAGATCGTTGATAATTTGTATTTCTTTGCCTCTGTAATCGACATAACGGAAAACTCAACTGAAATGAGAAAAGAGCTTTTCACCAGCAAGTATAAATTGGTTTTTGAGCAACTTTGTTTATACCTTTCATGAAGGGTTCAGAGTATCTTAATACATGAAGATCATTGAAATACGACTGCCCATGTAAAAGAATTAGATGCGTAGCGTTTTTAAAAGACTTCTATTCACCACGAGACCTCATTGCTAGTATTTGTGACATTAATCTTACCTTTAGCTAACTGTACAACTATGCATTGGCATCGTTCAATAAATGTTAATTTATATTTAATAGTCATTCCTTCAATATAACGACGTTATCATTCGACGTTGTTCATTCCAGAACGTTGTGAATTTATAATCAATTACGCCACCATTAATTATAGTTACAGCAAAAGGATGACTGGGACATACAAATGGACAGTACCACATGATGAAACTTGCACTGGACCTATGGAAGAGGTGTTGTTGTCTGTGTCTGTGTCGCAAGACTGGCTTCAGAGCAATTGCGAGCTGTGGGTGCTACAATATACGAGTATTCACAGCAACAAGCTAACTTGTGAAATGAGAGATATGAATGTCTTGCGCATACGTGTCCGTTGTAAAAGTCTTATAATCATCGACCCAGATGTAGACGGTCTGACTGTTCATGCATGAAATTCGTTTTATTTACCGATCTTAAAGTACTACGGAGACGAGGATTCAGATAGAAGTGAGAAGACACACTGCAACTAATGATTTCCTTTTGCTCTTTTTCACGTTTCGTGCGGCTGTTGCGGCAAATGACAAGTTTGTCAAATTATCATTACGTTCCTAGGAAACTTCTGAAAACCTTGGAGTCAAATTGTTGCACTTGCATTGATTAGGTAGGTTTTCAAGTCTCTTCACCAATTGTCAGTTTTAATTCTTTGATGGCATGAAATTTTTTAAATCCTACCATTGATAAGCTACTCCCAATCAAATCCGACGCACCTGATTGACACAGTATGTCTGCGTGCTAATCTTCATTTCGAGAGCTTATAACATAGAATCTCATGAATTTAAATCTTATTCCAAATAATCCCCAGTGGATATCGCACTGGATTTAGATACTCTGTGATCGACCCTCAACGACTTCATGCTTAGCTATAGACGCTTGTCAACGTTGAAATTCGTAAAGACTCGTATTTAGTTCTGCAAAAAGTCAACATGAAAAACTATTCTAATACGTATTCCAATTGCAGATTTGTTATCACTCTACTGCGAAGACTGCCAAATGACAAATGTTAAACGTGATAGCTTGCTCAAAATGTCGGAATTTTGAGATGATTTCTTACTATCTTGAGCATCAACGGCAAGAGACAAACCTGAGTCGCGTACTGGTCATTTACGTAAAGCAGGAATCATTGAACTTCTTGAATTTCATTTGTTAACGCTTGCGTTGTATGTTTTGGTTTCTATACTGTCTAATTCTGTATAAAATTGTCACCGAGCAGGCAAATGCTTTGTTCCACTTTTTTTCGCGATCATTTATATTTGTGACACCAAATCCACTTTTAGCATAGCAGATCATCATCCATTTTGTGTACGCGCCTTAATGCTAGTCATTCCTTACTCTCATGAACATAGAGTATTGGATTAAAATATTTATAATGGTGAAATTTTTGGATAAAAAGGCCTTTGATTTTTTAGATAAATGAGTCTTATCCGACTACAGTTGATATCTCCCATTCAAATGTTACTCTGAAGCACATGTCACGTTCAAAGGTTGTTCATGGTGCACTGTTTACGCACACGCCTTTTGATGTATCTTTTGATCCGTTACAAAACTTCCCTAGTTTTTGGTGATTTTATGTAGAAACACCTCTTCTGACTTTCGTTACTTACTCCAGTCACTAACTTCATGCATTGAGAAACGTAAGATGCTTTACTTCTTCTTTTTGTTCCGTTGAGTTTTTATTCAATTCAATTTAGTCTTATAAATACAATAAATATACACTCAACTTTTCCCATGTTCTTTAGTTGATATTGAGTGAAAGCGTCACAGCAGGTTACTCAGTTATTCACTGCTGCACACATGATAATTTGTGCCCTGATACTCTGACTATGCTTATTTTCATGAGCTTGGTTCTACTGTTTGATTAAAGCGTACCTCTACTTAGCATCAAAGGCGTAAAATTAACTTTCACTAGGAAAGTAATGTACTCATTATGCCACCTAAGGGTTTCAAGACTCCGCCTTAAATTGAAGAAAGCCACTATAATTTCCTCAGCGCATTACAAATTGTTTGTAAAATATCTCTTGATCATTTCACTTTCCGTAGTCAGAGAGCGAAAAATGAATAGTTTTTGAAGTGCAACCTACAGTGTTTTTACTCAGTAAGGAAGGCTCACCAGTTTTTTCAGCATGGGAATGTAAAAAGCTGAGAACGTTTATATGAGCCAGTGTGCAAATACATAAATGAAAATCATCCGTAATGGGACTCATAGAGAAAGAACGACTTAATAGTTTTCCCGTTGGCATGTAAACGGCACTTGCTAATCTCGTAGCAAATGTTGCGCAAACACGCTGCGCAGCGTGAAGCATTGCGTCCCCCGTATGTTGCAGGCAATATGCGCAGACACGCTGCGTTGCGTGAAGCATTGCGTCCCCCGCATTTTGCAGGCAATATGCGCAGACACGCTGCGTTGCGTGAAGCATTGCTTCCCCCGTATTTTGCAGGCAATATGCGCAAACACGCTGCTCTGCGTGAAGCATTGCGTCCCCCGTATTTTGCAGGCAATATGCGCAAACACGCTGCTCTGCGTGAAGCATTGCGTCCCCCGTATTTTGCAGGCAATATGCGCAAACACGCTGCTCTGCGTGAAGCATTCCATCCCCCGCATTTTGTGAGTAACACAAAATACGCAGACACGCTGCGCCTGCGTGATGCGTTGTTTCAGCCGCCACTTGCAGTATCTGCAGCGTCGCTGATTGGCACGCCAGCGGCACCTGCTAATCTCGTGGCAATAAGCACGAGGCAATTATCTACCATTTACAACGATTTTATTTATGAACGAGGATTGAAAGTTAGAAAAGGAAAAAATATCCAGAATGAGAAAAACAATAATGGAAAATGAGGAGAGCGTGAAATGTCGTGAATAAGAAAATAAAATACAAGTTATTAAAATTTTGATGAGCAAGAAGTGTCCATAATAAGAAAATGAAATAAATGTTTTTGAAAATTTGATGAGCAAGAAGTGTCCAAAATAAGAGGAAAAACCCTAATTATGGGCGCTATCACCATGGCTATCACTGAGCCTGTGTTGCGCCACTTCAAATTGGCTGGAGAAGTGTGGCCCCGTGATTGTTTTCTCTTTAATAACTACATAGTCTTTGATATCCATACAGCTGGAAGGTGCAATAAAAACTTCTAGTGAATATGGTAAAATCTGTATACTGCTGACATCCCAAGTGTACAAAAATGAAGTAGGAACGGAAAGTATCGTCAACGAGAGATTAAAAAAAATATTTTGCGACTTGGGTATCTGATTGTAAAAAATGCATGTATCACTCTTTGGCTGCTGATCCCCATGCATCAACATACGTACGAACATGCAGGTTTGAGTAATCTTCTCTCAATGTAAGATTTATCGATTAAACTTTGTAAAGTTTATGAATCGCCTTTATCATGGAAGTGTGTATTATCTGTCTCTCGTAGGATATTTCTTTTGCTCAATTTGTTTTTTATACAAATCGTGAAGTAGAAACAAATGTAAAATAAGGCATTGCGTGCTATCAATGAAAGGATGGTTGCATGTCTTAGACGTAAGCTGCTCCTCGTATCTCTGGACGTAGAGCGCCTTATCGCTTTCCTCGTACATCTAGAGTTCCCTGAAGTTATTCGCGAGTACTACGAATGCACGGATTAGAGATCACAGCCTTATCTCTACTGCGTATTCGTCTCAAGTGTCTCAAATGTAATCAAACAGTTGAAACTTGTGTGGACAACTTTGTTTTTAAAACTTGAATCACTAAAACGGGTTATTCAAAAACTTCAAAAGCATTATGTGATAATCATTTCAATCAAAATTATGGTAGCAATGAAAATAGATTGAGAGCTGAAAGTTTGAAACCTCATCAAATAATCAGTATAGTTAGTAAAATTAGTTAAGGGATGACTCGTCTCGTGCTGCATTTTAATAATTGTTCTCTTACAAATGCGGTAAAGCTATGGAGGTACCTATGTATTTTCTGTCTAGGCGACAATTTAAAAATGTATTCATGCGCCGAAAAAATAATGTCTTTCATGGAAAATCACTTTGCTTGGGATATCGCTTTTGCGTCTTCAAAATTACCTTCGCTCTGTTATACATACAAATTTTTCGTGCAAGTTATGTTATTAATTACACGACATGACCAATTTGTAATCTATTTCACAACAGACGCAGGTGTTGAGTTAATCACAACAGTTTGTTCAGTACACCAGCGCAGTCGATTGCATTTAGCATCATGTCTACCGACGGATCGTATTCCGTCGGCTCTAAGTGACACTTCTTGAATCCTCAATTTCTATAGGTAGAAAAATTTCGTGCTTACTAAAATTGAGCCATCATCAAAGCAAGTACAGTGGAAAGCGTGGTTAACTTGGCAAATTAACATTATGCGCGTTGAAATTTGAAAAAAATTTCCCTTCATTTCTCTCAAGTGATATTCCTGGTAACGTTTGTATACTAATAATATGTGTACTCGTAGCATAATGATACCTCTGAGTATGCTGAAATCAATCAAGATTTGATTGACAATTTTAATGATCATCATGTATATATACATGAAAACATACTGTTTTAGAAATTAGAAATTTTGGCAATCAGAAAACTTAACTAATTAATTTCAAAATTTATAATGCGTCCCAGGAAATCAATGGAATAACTATTGAACCGAGACGTCCTATATATTGAACTTAATACGGAGGATTAATGTTAAGTTGAGGAGCGGGGGGCATAGAAAGTGGCTAACTGTGAGAAGTATGTAATCGTCTGCACGAATGAAAATAAAAGTTCACTTAAGACAAAACAGCGCAGTACATGGCCACACAAGCGTGATGGGGTATGCTCTATAGCAGGGGTCTCCAAATTTTTCAGCCTTATGGCCATACTGATTATTCCAGTAAGTACCAAGAGCCAAAAACGTTTTAATTTTCATGCCAATTTTTATAATTTCTTGAGTAGTCACCGAGTACTCACCCTGAGCGAGCATACGCTTCCTAAATAGCAACAAAAGGCCATAATTATCGGTCGCGGGCCGGATTGATCCCATGCACTGGCGGGCCAGATTTGGCCCGCAGGCCGTAGTTTGGAGACCACTGTTCTATAGGAATGAGAAACCTAAGTCAGAAATGCAGTGAAGGATAAAAACTTCGTGTTGTACGGTTTATAGTTCCAACTCAGACATTGTTTGGCTCAAAAAAGTTCATTTTCGTTTGATCTAGTCGATTGTTTTAACTTACGATAGTTTCTAAATTCACGTCTTCCTTTCTGATTCGAAAGACTGACTCCTGGTGTTTCTGAGACCGCAGTACAAGTTCTTCAGAGCAGTTCTTCAGCTTCCGAGATACATAATAATGAAAACAATTATTATGACGCTTGTTGAACATATCTGTCGGTCTATGAACTCGTTCACGATTGTTATCCTCAGAGACGAACACTGAGGATAACAGGCTTGCCATACTTTCGAATGAACAAGTGTCACCTGTTTCCCCCATCAAAGTACAGAACTTCGAATTAGAAACATTTCTGATTTTTTATGGTAAGCTACAGGCTCTGTGTATTTATAATTTGTCCTGAAAGAATGACGAATATACATTTAATGAGACTTGAATTCATCGCTATTATACGGGCCCGTTATGTCTTGAACTTCACACGACTTCTCAGGTTTGGTTGCCTATACGACTGAATGCGGACGGTATCCGACACTTTGTTTTTCCTTGACGTCTTAGGAGGAAATCCAACAGGTGCATTTTCCTTTGAATGAAAGTGTTTCCGGCTGAGAAGAAATTTTCTGGTAAAAGAAGCGGTGCATCATAAGTGTTTCATAAACGTGCTGTAAATTGGGAAGCTTAGTAAAAAACTCATGATGAGGCCAGTTTATTGAAAAGTCTACCAGAAAAGGTACAAAACAAATTTTGGGATTCTACGAGTTAGAAAATAAACTTCACACGTGTGCTCTGCAGCAATTCTACAGCGAAATATTTCTACAGAGGTTGAGGCCCTTCCTGTTCAGTTTGAGGAAGAGCAGAGTAGTGAGAAGCGAGCGTGCTTCGTATCATAATTTACACAAAATTTCTCTCCTTAAAGTGTATACATAATAAGCTATAATATTTATGGTCACTTTTCGTTAATTTTTAATAAATAAAGGAAACAGATGAACACTCGCACAGCTTTTCACCCCAGAAAACTTTAAAACCCTTTTGTTCAGCTCATCTAACTTGAACAGTGACTAGAGTTTGAGATCGGAAATGACAGTAGCTGAAGGTCTCAAAATAACAAGAATTAATGAGAGTAAGACAGATTTTTTCCTACGTTCTTTGAGGAGGCAAGCGTTGATTTACCAAGTAACACAAAAGAGACGCGTCCAGTGTTACTACATATAGATCGATACTCGCCTCCAGTCAAGTCGACTCATCAATGCCGATCTACTTGTTAAAGTAGTTAGTCCTAACTAACGTTATGCCCGCTTCATATATCAATGACTATGAATTTCTTAAAGTTTGGTTTTTTACTCAACAAGATTCGAAACCAAAAACTGTGTATCATAAAATCATTATTACGACAATGAAAGTTAAACTAGAACCGCTAGGATATCCTTGTTATAACGGACGTTGTCAAAACTTTGAGACCAGGACTTCACATAAAACCACACTGAGAGGACGCGCCGTACAGTAATGAGGCAGATTTTAATAACACCCTAGGGCAATTCTGGTTAATAAAAAGATAAAAGTGGTCATGATCAACCGAGAAATTGACTGTCAGCTGAACTGTCATGGACGAATTCAAATACTCGTTTACCCAATGCGCAGTCTCCTCAGCTCTAAGCTTTGTAAGAGTTCAGACCAAAGCTGGCAGGCTACAAGACAGTTTTGGCCCTGTTGTTGGAGTCAAACAATTAAACATGATGTTTACGCATGTAACGTCTCCATGATGTTAGTTTGTGAACACGGAGATAGTTTGACTCATGAATTGCACGAGAGCTTTCATTTGAAGAGTTCACTTGTGTGATAAATACTTCACGAATAAATCACATCGTACTACTATACAAGTTACGTTCATTGTTCACGGTATAAAGGTTCCCGTCAAAATCGCTCATGGAAAATGCAGACATAATGTATGTACATTAGTTGAGAAATACATGTAGTTAGAGTTTAGGACTTCCAGCTCCTGAGCAGCATCTGAATTTGTGTAGTTTTCACATGTCCTTGGTTAGAAACAGAAAATCCAGTTTAATAAAAAACCGTCTCGCTTCACCACACCGGGAGTACGCTACAAATGACCAGTCTTACGTCAAGAGCATGAAAGTGCCTAGTGATGCCATGTGTGTATCTCAGAAGCGATCTGCTCTTGTGTAAAGCTAATCAATTTTACCCATGTCGAAACAGTTATTGGTTAGGCTAACTTAAGTCAAAAGGTAGATTCATGCAGTCAAATTCATTCGTGTTGTCAAAGCGTGAAATAAAAAATGAGAAAATGTTTCACATCGATTCTTAATATTTTTAACCCCAATCATGTGCTGTTTGAATGAAGCTCCTATGAAATTGAAGAACAAAACGTGATTCCCATGAACTATCTTGGCTTTATTGCAAGAAAAATACGCTTCTCCGACGCAATCTTTTAAAATAAATGGAAATATTCAGTGATAGTTATAAATTAAATTTCCTACAGATCAGCAGCACCAGGCCTTAAAAATCATTACACGTAAAAGGATCTAGTCTTAAATGCAATGCTGCACAAAAACAGATTTGTGTTTTGTCACAACCTGACACAATGAAGTTAGCTTAAATAGCACCTTAGATTAAAGAGAGTTTCTAAATGACCTTCACAGCTCTCACCAATCTACAGCTCTGAATACACACTGTACATTCTACATTTAATTCTGCGAAGACATGATTTTTTAGGAGGAAGATTTCTCTTCGTTTGCCAAAAAGCTCTGTCCTAGTCTCTCCATGGCCAAACAGACAAGTCGTACCTGGTGTTTATCATAACTTCAACATGGGACTATGGGGAAAATAGCAAGACAAGATGCTCTAGCACTTGCCATAACAGCAACACCTCCAAAACACGCTGTGGGATGTGCGGATAAATTGTCCCTATAGACATACTCGTAGTTTTCGCTTCGCATTTTCAATGCTAGATCTTGCTCCAAAGGCCTTATTTTCTTAAAAACTATAACTGATCAGTTATTGAACGTTGTAGAAATAACACTCAAGACATAGACTAGTGCAAAATATATTATTGTAAACACTGTCATTTAAGAATAACATAACTGTAACTGTAATGCTGTTATGTTGAATTATCGAATAAAGGCTTTGAATTTCATAATTGGGATTGAGCACTTCAGGCTCTTTTATGATAGTGGTTTCCTCTCGAAATGTTATTTCAAGCATTTGAATTTTATTTACATCGTTGTTTTAATAAATATATAATATGAAAATTATATAATTATTAAAAAATCTTAATATCATATCTCAGTTATATAATTTTCATTATATAATTATTATAGTCTGCTGTTCTGTAAGAGGTGATCAATGTAGTCGTGCAACCAATCAATAATTATCATGAATCCTTGAGTCTAAAGCTATTAAAGTTGTCAACTGAGACGGAAGTATTTCCGCGTTTCTGCTGTGTTTTGAGGGCATGTGCCAATTTTTACGCATGATGGGTTAAATTCTGATGCCAAGTGAACCTGTTTTGTTTGAATTTCAATTTTATCTGGTACACTAGTAAAGCAAAGAAAGATTAAGTGCTATGTTTAAGATGTGTGAACCAAGATGGTATTTCACAAATTTCCATGATGTTCGGCTAGGAAATTAAGATTTTATTTTTGTAATGAAAATGCTGATGTCAGTGCACAGCCCTGTGGGAAATGGACTCCCCCAATGCTCGGTGTAAACGGAGTTCATAAAGTAATAAATATCTCACAATTCTACAAGATTGCCATTTGTTACAGTTTTTTATTTGTTAAAATTAATGCGATTTGAACGTATACGATGGGCGAAGTATTCAGTAAAGGTTCGCACTATCATTTGTGGATTTTGTTCAACTGAGCTAACGCTAGACGCGGTGGTTAAATGTTGTTACAAGATATACTTGTTAGCACAATATTCTGGAAGATCTCAAGAAAAAGAGTGAGACAATAATTTTTACACATGAACATGAACTGTGCAATATTAACAACGAATATTAATAACATTAATCAAACTATTACCTTTTACTAAAACCTACTTCAAAATATTCTGCATAAAAATTATCGAGTAAACTGGTAGTTCATTTGATGTGAAAAAACCTGTTTAGTTAAATGCTAGAATACTAGTACAATGTGAGTTGGATGCAGGTATTTGGAAAGTGCACCACTGCATAAATTTCTCACGCAGAAACTGATATAGAAAAGACACATTTGAGTAGATACAAAGAGATAAATTGTTTTTGATATCTTTTGATTTATTTCTTTTAGTTTATGATTCATTTTTAAATATTAATAGTCCAATAAGTATATACTAGATAAAGATCTTGTTGCTCTGGAGAATTTGGTAGTCCAACATTGGCCTTTGTTTAAAGATGCTTCAGAATTATCGATTTCATGTTCTACACATATTTTCATCTCAAGAATAACCAACACATGCTTTGATATACTAATATTGGTAAGCATGAGTAATAAAACCATCAACTAGTGACATAAGATGTCTTTGAAGTGCACAATCCCAATAACCAGCGAGCAGCCTATAAATGTTAAATGTGAATTAAATTAAATGTTTTATGATAATGTGCTCTATACTATTCTATGCCTTAGATGCCATTTTATGCTACATAAATAAGCTAATGAGTTACGCAAAAATAAATTTATGGTGAGAAATGTGATTACCATTTACAGGGATGCCAGAATGTCAGATGTGCTGTCCTCATTTCAGTAGTTACATAGAGATTCATGTTCACTTAATAAACACGATATTTCGTACCATACTTAAAAGGAATTAAACATAAAAGAAACATTTGAATAGTGGCGGTTTAAAAAACAGATTTACTGTTATGAAACCTTTTATTCGGGATTTGATTGCAAAAACGTGCATCATGGGGATTTGGATCGTTCATGAGCTAAATTCAACTGTAGGAATAAATGCTCAGCACGCTCAGGGATGACTACATCACCATCTTTCGGGATCTTTACTTTATAAAAATGTGGGTCTGAATTCTACCGTTTAGTGGAATCTGTGAGTTATTTAAACGGTGTGTTTCCCCATTTGACAGTCGAGTTGTTTTTTTGCTATTCCTGTATTTAACCACACGACAGTCGTTTTTTTTTCGTTGCCATTCCTGTGTTTCCCCATTTGACTGACGGGTTTTTTCTTCACCATTCCTGTGTCTAGCAATTGGCGGTCGGGTGCGTGCATATGGCAGTAGAGCATTCTGCGTTTGACAGACGTGTGCAGAATTTGACAGTAGAGTATCCTGCGTTTGACAGTCGTGTGTCCAGAATTTGACAGTCGAGTATCTGCGTTTGACAGTCGTGTGTCCAGAATTTGACAGTAGAGTATCCTGCGTTTG
>JACJUY010000119.1:309487-351268 GCA_014220935.1 Platorchestia sp. MABIK | reverse complement strand
GTGGACCTATAGAACTTCAGCGAGATTCTACATTTTGCATGCTTAAACGGAGGTTTACTACTACAGAAGATATGCCACGTTAAGGCCGTTACTTTAACTCATTTCATCAAACATTGCTCGCAGTCCCAATGACCATTTTGCCAACTAATAGTTACTCATGACAACCCTACATACGTTCAATTTTGTCTATAAAACGATATTTTACTCGAAATCCATGTCTGATGATCACAACTGAAAATGGGATGATAACATCGGGGTGAGATGATGTTCTCCAAATATGTCAATAGTTACTCCGTCTGAATACTCGGAAATCTGAACGGGTCAGTTGTTTGCTTTAATCGCAACTATTTTAGAAATTAAAAAACGAGGAAAATTCCAAGGAACTTGATCATATTTAATTGGAAAAAGTTTCGGAATCCAGCTCCATCATCAGTTCAAAAACACAAGTCATTATGTCTGCAATAAAAAAAGAAACAAATGTTGTAGACAGTTATTAAAAGAGATCACAAAAACAAAAATGAAAACATGTCACAAAAATAAAATCGACAAAATTGTTATCTATTTACAATTTGCAATGGATATGAACTTTCGGCATTGTTAAGGGCTGGTTTTCGTTTAAAAATATGTAACGACTCTAAAATCCTAAGGTCAACTATTAGAGAAAACAATATAGACCATCTATACTTCTCGTTGTATTTTGGAGCGCGCTCTGAGAAATTGCCACCCCAGTTAAAAATTCATGCCGTGTTTAGGTCGACAGGTAGCAGAACATAGTGAAACATGGCCGCGGAAGGTCACTATCGGCCGCTCTCGACCACAATTTCCCGTTCAACGGCTATCTGCTAGTCTAATTTGGACGTAAACAAGCCGGGAAAATCTAGCTTTTTCTCGATTATAAAGTGGATTCTTATAAAGTGGACATGGCGACCGGAAAAACGGCTGCTTCTCCGAATAAAACACGGCTAGAATCTTGCCTAACGCGGCGTAGAAACTACTTGAAAACGTCTTATTTTTTTAACTGGGACTCAAGGTAAAATTATTGTGTGAAAAATACTTTCAAAACTTTCGGTTATGCGTAGCTCTAGTTAATAATTTTAAGGTGGCTTCATTTTTCCGGTACAAGGACACGCTTCCGATGAAGATGCGGGCCTCTCTGATTTATTCTCACAATTGTGTGAAGTGCACATCATTGTACGACGGCATGACGTCACGCAATTTTTATGTCAGAATGGCCGAACATCGGGGTAGAAGCATCCGCATTGGGAACCAATTAGCTCACCCCTCTCCCTCCACAGTATGCAATCACGCAGAAAAATGCAACGTACCGATATCCTCCAAAGCTAAACTTCAAAATCTTAAATTCTGCTTCAACTTCGTGTGACCTTAGGATTTTAGAGTCATTACATATTTTTAAACGAAAACCGGCCCTCAACAATTTCAATTGTTCGTATCCATTGCAAATAGTAACTAGATAACAATGTTGTTAATTTTATTTCGTGGCATGTTTTTATTGTTGTTTTCGTGATCTTTTTTAATGGCTGTACACAACATTTTGTTTGTTCTTCTATTGCAGACATAATGACTTGTATTTTTAAACTGATGATGGAGCTGGACTCCAAAACGTTTTCCAATTAATTGTGATTTAGGTCCATGGAATTTTCCTCGTTTTCATATTTCTAATCTAGTTACTCTGTGAATCGTTAACTAATGTTCTATCTTCCTGACTTTTTATTTCGGACAATGTACAAAATAAACGTTCTTTGAGTTAGGTGCAAAGAATTTTTGCAACAACGTTTGCTACAGCTTATCAAGTACTGTTCCCGTAATTCGGTGAAGCAACCTAGGAGAAAAGATCCATGACCTTTTAGAAAAGCGACGATAGAGTACATGCATGACTCGATAAGCATGTCAAAGGCTCGTAGGTTACTTTGGACGAGGCAATATTGCCTTAAGAGAGATCCAAAAGTAGCAACATTTTATTTCTGACTCCTCGAACTCGTATCACTCTAAAATGACATTACTTAGTTGCCATTTACAAGCTTTCGTGAGACAGTGAGCTGTGTACATATGTTAAAATTTATAATATTAGATATTTATCGCCGAAATTTATAATTAACAATTTGAAGGGGGAAAGCCTCATTATCTGCACTACTTATGACCATGATGTCTCTGCTGCATCTTTATTCAATATTGCACTGGCGATAAAAGCGCAGCTTACGGTATTCTAACTAATTTTCTCTTACACTGGCTGTTACGAATTTACGAGCAAATGTAAACATTTTGGATTGCGCTCTACAAATTGATTCTTAGTACAGGTGTCCAAATTATATAAATGCCATGGTTTACATACCAGCTATGATGTTAGCTTGCATTAATTCTGGAAGTTCCTCTGAGTGAAGCATATTGCAGAAATTCGAGCTCTAAGAGCCTTGGCTTTGATCTTATTGACGTTGCTGAAGTGAGCCCCTCTCGAGTTCCGCTCCCCAGACACCAGAAAAACGAAAAGCCATCTCAACCCGAGATCCTATGTGCATAACGTGGGAAAAGAGGTTCGGGATGCGAAGACATGTCTGTGATTAAACGTATATGCTTCTTGAGTTTTATGAAAGTGAAGTACACAAGTGAGGAACGTTCATTTTTTTGGAAAATGAAATGAATAAAACATTTAATGAAAAATCTGTTGAACGTTTGGAAACTGAGATTTCTCTTCATTCATAGTGTCAAAATTTTTCTTGTAAGCGTCATACATTATCTCTCGATGCAGTGGAAAAGTTGAAGTTCTTAAACATACAAAATTATTCAATTTTTGTTGCCGATTGGTCCGAATCTGTAAGAGTTCTACCCAGACAAATCTAGAGATAAAATAAATTGCATTAATTATTGAGGAACCAAAGTATCACACAACTAAGAGATTTTCCTTCACGAAAAATTCACCTCTTTCGAACTACTTTAAAAAGGCCGTTGAATTTGATTAAATTATAAAAGTGAATTAGAAGGGATACGCGTACATAATTCAACTAAGCACTCTGATCTTAATTTTATTATTGCTCTGTTGTTATTGAACTGTTATATATGGCGTCTCTGGCACCAGTGCTAAATTAATCTCGGTAAGAAAAAAGTTAGTCTATCTAAGTGCGCGAAAATCCAAATTCGGCACCCAGACAAGGAATCGTCTCCTCTCAACAGGCAAACTTTTTTACGGATAAGGGCAACTGCATTTTCCTTCTTATCTCTCATTGGAACACTGTATTTTCAGAAAAAACTTGGACTAGTACGAGTAAATTCGTTTTTTCACCAATGAATAAACTAATAGTTTCTAGTGCATCATTTTTTACCATTGAATTCAAATGAAACGTGATAAAATTTTTTTTTTTTTCAGTAATAGTAATTCTAAAGGATATTTGCGAGTAGATATTGGATCATAAGCATGCAGCATAATTGTGAAGAATTTCTAAGAGGCTAACCCTTCATAACAGTCACTTAATTACTAAGTGAAAGATCGTGAAGGAAACAGTAAAAATTTCAATTTTAGCTCAAAGATTTCTTCATTAAATTGAAAAAATTATTTGCCGACGTCCTGGATCATTCTAAAGTGAACCGACTCGAATGAATGAAACGGGTGGAAGTATAATACACAACAGAACTGTTTCACTTGTGGCTTTCATTCCCACAATCTTAACGAAAGCTGGAAAACCAAATTCAGGCTGAACAACCAACCTCTTACAGCAGTCGCAGCTCAGCAGCTGCGCTACACTCCCATAGCGCTGCGACGACGTGTGGCTTGCTACTCACTCTGCCTGCTACACACTCTCACCCGCAACAAAATTTGATCCTTTTGTGCTCGCAGATAAAGAATTGTAACATCTGACCGCGTGAATTCACGTCATTTTCTAACACGATATTGAATCCTGATAACTTGTTCAACTCGCAGACTTTAGCGAAAATTACCTTTTTTACCGACATTCCATACGCAAGTGGTCTCAAAATCATACAGCAGGATACTGAGTTTCACGCTTCAACGCACATAAAAACAAATGGAAAAGCATATAATACTGATCCAAATCACAATAGTAAAACTTAGGAATTTCTTCGTTGGTTTTCATTTGTGACGTAATTATCCACACCTCAGAACCATTTCATCCAGATAAAAAAAATTATTCATTGTTGCTTTTGAAATTGAATTAGTTACAAAACGCCAATTACGTGGGCTCGTTTTAGGACTGTAACGAGATTTGGATGAAGTTTGTATTGGAGATTTTCTTGGTCTATTCTTTTCCTGCATCTATTTCACCAACTCGTGCATTTTATTGGCAACACACCTGGTGAATTGCGAGGATTTACATTTTACTTTTTATCTATCGAGGCTTAATTTAAATTAAATCGAGATTGTCTTCTCATGTTCGAAATTCACCCGAGAAACTCAATTTGAAATATTGATGATCTCAAAAAATACATCTTCAGAATCCCGCTTCGAGATACACACAAGAAAACCATTTTCGGTATTAACTTCATTCGATTTAATTGCGAAAAAATTCTTTTGGAATAACATCAATTATTTAACCTCTCTGAACGCATTGGAATATTCGCACAAATTAAATATGAAAATAAAACTCAGGCGAAATTGCTGTAAAATTTTGATAAACCTCAACACTTATTGTATACTTGGGCACTATAGTTCATGGAAGTCACAATTAATTTCTCAGGCAGCGTTTATCGTTTGAATGAATAATGTTAAATAAAGAGGAGAAGTCGAATACGTAATGTAGATGAACAAAAAAACGATTACCTTCGTCACTACAAGCTCTCGTCCATGAGGAGAAAATTCGGTTGCCAGCAGTCATTCATAACGCTCGTAGCTCGAAGGATATTTTTCAAGCAAATAACATCCGGCACATGAACCTTCGTCAAAACCTCAAAATTTAGGCTATTATAATATTGGAGACAGTTGATCATAAATAAACAGATAAACGGCAGATAGTTTTAAGCTCTAGTCCCAATCTGAGAGAATAAAAGCTCTGCATAATGTTAATCACTTTCAAAAATTTTGATCGTGTGATTTCTGTATTTTCATATTTAATAGAGTATTTCATCGGCTGATATTTTCAATGCATGTTTCTAAGGCTCTAAAAACATTTCTACGCTGCCTAGTTTTCAGTTTGTGGAAGTCGAGAAGACATTCTTACAGGTGAAACGCCAAGGGTGATGAATCTACAGATGAACCGATATAATTGCTGAATTTACATTGCTGACCTTTTAGATTTTACATTGCTGCCCTTTAAAAACAAACAATATTCCATGCTTTCCAGAGTGAACAAAGCACCTACGTTGCCTCAAATGGTTTTAAAAGCTCATGCTTCAGATCTATAGGGAAACTCATCAACGGTACTTGTAAGAACAGACGTATGGGAAAAGATCATACTTTTCTCCGGCGAAAATATTATGGGAACCTGAACTTAAAAAAACTTGCAAAACTTGATAACTAAAATTCTTTTCAGCACAATCCACTAAGAAATTGTGACATGTAATATTCGCACGACAGACAACTCAAAACAAGGATCATCTACATTTATTCAAGACAGTGTTTGTGTAAATGGCTTTTGATAAACGGAGGTCACAATTAGGGTAAACGGAATCCAAAATAGAGAAATTTACATTTTTCCAAGATACTGTTTAGTTGTGTGACGGTCCCAGCTAGATGAATAACGTGGCTTCGTAAGAGGCTTGCAAGTGAGGAAGGTAAGTGCGTTGAGCATATCGTATGAATTATTTGACCAAAGGGCTATTAGCATAAATTGTTTGCTTGTAGCAATTGCACGTGTTCTTGTGACATCCACAAATGCGCATCACCGTGTCAAGAGACTCCTTTTGCTGGAAAAATGAAGCTATTTTTAATCATTTTCGGAAATACACAGAAATTATCTTTATGAAATGTCTATGACCTAGGGATAAATGTCACGCATATTTTTTCATTCTACAAGCCAATGAATGGCTGTTGGCGATAAACATTTAACGTGGGTCCAAAGTGGCAAATGCATTCCGTTTTAAGATGGTGCTTCAAGAATTTTCATGCTATTGGGAGAAAAAGTGCAGATGGAAAGTTATTTGTGCAAAGTAATTTCGTAAAAATTCAACCTCTGGATAAAAGAACTAGTTATCAATAGTGATCTCATTAGAAATGGATAATAATGAAAGTATCGCGGATGTTTAGTACTCAGAAAAATGTCACTAAAAAATTTGTTCTGGTTCTATGGAATATTCTTTCGAAAACTGAAGTCATTAATTAACATTTAAATATTTTCACAATTACCTCCAAGCAGGAAAACATGTATTCGTTCTAGCTTTTTTATTCATTTCACTTGCGTTTGACAATTTTTTTTTAAACAAAAAATTTTTGGATTGCAGTTCAATATGGAGAAGAATGAACGTCATCCGTCATCGAGTTGTTGCAAAAAAATAACGTTTCAAGTGAACAAGACAAGGACTCAACAAATTTTCCTCAAAATCATTTAGAAAAATGTTTGTAACGATTGGGGACTTTACAGATACCAAGGCTGTTGATCTGTTGATTAATTTCATCCTTATTTTAAAATGATTTCTGAGTCAGGTCAAGATGTATTCTGTGGACGTTTTCTTTTATGCACTGTTGATGGTCTAATAGATGTTTTATTTGAATTAAAATTTATCCCTAAAATTTACTGGAAATTTAGTAAAAAAGAAGGAAAAAATCGTACAAATTTCCTACAAAGAACTCAATTTGTACCCAGCGATTCCGATGCGGTTTTAAAAGCACTTGAACGATATTTAATCATATTGTGCGCGGATAGTATTGGACGGACCAGAACAGTTGGTTTGGGGTTTTCAGCAAACCATAAATATACTTACATGTACAAATGTATCTTTTTCGCACTCCGTCCGCACTACTAATGATCTCCGTATTTTAGAATCATTTTACATTTTCAAACACTACCCTGATATCAATGTAAAGGGTATTTGTTTGAAGTTATTTAAAGGATTTTAATAATACTTATCACAGTTTTAAATGTAAAGCCGTGAAAACATTTTGGTAGGAAGATTTTGCTCGTATCTTTCAAAAGTTCATTTTGAAATTACGTTTTCTGGGAAGAAGTGAGTTTTAGTTCGTGTCTTTTTGTAAGCATTGATAGTGTTTTTTAAGATCCAAAACGTTTGCTTCGTTAAGAATATGTAATAAAGTTGTTACTTTTTATTCTGATGAAAACACTTCCAAGGAATCCTTGAACTGCTCATGTACACCTCGCTCAATTGGAGTTGTTGTATCTGGTCTTGGTCTCTTGAACCCCCATTTGACTGTGCATGAAATATCAACTTCAAAGTAAATGCAAGTTGCTGTGGCGCTCGTGTTAACGAGATTTATTCCATTTAAGGTGGTATAAAAACCTTTCATAATAAAGTGTATGGCAACACTTGTCATTTAGGAGTAAGCTGAAGAGACTTATCTCGTCAGTTAGGCGTGGTATAGCATTGTATGCGCAGAGCGTTAGTCTCCAGTGTTACTAATATTTAAATTCTTAAACGCTGTTCACGTTGGTAATAAGAAATTATAAATGAAAATTTTTAATTAATGCACTTCTATATTTTTTTCAGACTAGGTTAACTTAATCCAGGAAATTTCGCTACTTTTTTTTTCGAATTGATTCATAGCCCAAGAACCCTAGTTTAAGGGCGAGTGTAATTCTTTATCGTTTTCAGTTAATTGATTGACTTCATCTTGCTTGTATCCAGTATTTCCCTCTAGTGTAATTCCACAGTTCATGCAACATACTTTCCTTTGTTTACATTGAATTATGACGCCTTCTAATAAATATACACGTATATAATAAAAGATCGAACTTGATCTTTTCAGGTTTCGCTTTAAGGACGGAATTGAATTTAAACCATATTATCCTGCCTGGCTTGTCTTAAAACGGACTTAACCCCCACATTGCCTATTAACATAAGGAGCATAACTTTGAATATATTTACAGAATCACGTCTATCATTATTGTTGATCGAAACCCTACCTCATTTGCTCTCGAACGCTCATAGAATGAATGGCAACATTCTCTGCTAAAAATCTGTCAGTATCTGCGAAGATCTGCCCAGTAAGGACCTCGCAGAGCAATTCAATGTAGAAATATCGGTGTTTGGCACGACGCCTCGGCTAACCTGGCGCTGCGCAAGCCCCTGACCCGCAATGACCAGAGTACTTTTGGGGTCGGTACCAACCCTAACTCGTATTTCAAGTTCAGCCCACATCTTTGGAACGAAACCCAAATATACCAAGATACTGAACTTTGTGTATGATAAAATAATGCATGACACCGGGTCTGATATGGTAGGGATAATGAAATAAGGACCATTGCTTTCCGGAATACACATGTACCGTTATAACGTTAAAGTTACCCGTGGGCTAGGCTATCGAGTTCTGTGGATATGCTGGCTTTCCTCGCCCTAAGCCTGAGGTTGAGACAGTTGATAGGACAGTAGCCTAAGTATAGGTATAGTGAGAATTTTTAGCCTTGCTTGGAAATGGCAAGTGAGGACTGAAACTGCTCGGCAGCGAATGCTTCTTATAAATGCCAAGCTTTTTAAGTGGCGGATGTGTAGTCTGGAGCGCCATTGGTCAGCTAGGTGGTCCTAGCTTGGGATACGGTATTATCGTACTAGTAGCTCTCATTTAAGTAACGCATAGGAAGTCTCCTTATTCGCACGAGGAGCTCATAGTAGTTCGGGCTCTCCAGGAAGTACCGGGCTAGAATTAACACACTCTGTTATTGGGTACCATACGATGGCTAGTTAATACGGGATATTCGTACGAAAAGCTACAGTGGCTATAATCTAAACATTGACTTAGCGATTAACTGGTGACTTGGCGATTAACCAAGTCACCACAAGAACAGGTAAGAAAATTGATTTAGTGCGCTTAAATACATATAATGGCACATGAAACGAGTATTAAAATTTTCAAACCTATGAGCGTTAACTCAACTAATAAATTTTTCTTAGATTGATCCTCAGGCGAAAGAAAAACATTTTGATGAAAAAATAAAGCAAAGCTTGAATACGAAGAACGAAATCCTGTGGACTAAAAATAGGTGCCTCTATTACGAGCTTCTATATATACAGGTGTGGCCAATGATTTTGGGAAAAGTGAGTTTTTCTATTTTCTCGTTCAACTAAGGTGTAGTCTTGCGTTATTTTTAATTAGTTGCTTCTGGAAAACATTTTAAGGGATAAATAAAAACAAATTGCCATCAAATAATTTTTAATAACCTGTGACACTAAAATGTAATTATTCTCAATATTTTAAATGTTGACCACGCTTCTTCAAAACTGTTAGATGCGCTTTGGCATTCTGTTTCCTAATTTCTCAATGATATTGTGATCAAAGGACCTCTACACTTCTTCAATTAAGGCTCCACGTTGCGCTAAATTAGTTGGCTTTTTCTTGTTCGCTCGACCTTGATGATCGACCATAATTTTTCGATCGGATTCATATCAGCCGAGTTTCCAGGCAGAACCCTAAATCTCCACTCCATTGTCATCGAGCAACTTTTGAATTAACCACTCTTGCATTATGACAGGGAGCGCAATCATGTTGGTAAGCTATCTCTTCATCGGGAAAGTGACCAGCTATTGTTCGAAGAAGATGATCTTTAAATGCTTTCAGGTACCAGTCCAAATTCATTGTTGTGCTTTTGAGGAAAATCGTCAGTGCTTCAGTTCACTTACCTGAAAAGTAACCCCAGACGTGAAGAGTAGCAGGGTCCTTGACCGTTGGAACGACACACTTTTACATGCCTCCCGTTTTCTTCGGCGCACGAAGCTTTTCCCGGAGGGGGCGAAAAGGGGGAATGGGGATGCAGCAGTCCAATGCTGGTACTTTCTGCAAAAATTGAGCTGGTCTTGATGTTCTATACAGTCAAAAGAGGTTTCTTCGCAGCTCTCCTTGATGCAAGTCCGTTGTCGAAGAGTCGACGTCGAACAGTTCGCGCAGAGGCATGGACGCCATCCTTCTCCCCGCTATGAACTGCTGGCAGTCCTATCCGTAACGAGTAGCGAACTAAAGCCATATCTTGGCGAACCGACGACAATCTTTTCCTACCAGGGGCTGCCTTCGCCACTATAGATTTTGTCTGGTTGAATTGTTTTATAAATTTGTAGACAGTTGGCGATGATGCAGGCTGCTTGGCAACGATTTCCATTTTGATAGACCACTTTGATGGAGAAGAATGATGGTTTTCCTAATTTTTTCCGAAATCACAATGATTTTCAATATGGTAAAGGAAACATTTTTTAAAAAATGAAAATAAAATTATTTCAATAAATTATATGAAAATAAACATGCTACGCACCAGCAAATGATTTTTTCATGTTCCAATGCCCGTCTCACCTTTTAAACCAGCACAAATAAGTTTTCAGAGGAAAAACAAATTTGGTAAATTTTTAAGAAAATACACGTTTTTTTTTCAACCTCGCTTCTAAGTAAATTTGCTACATTATAGGACTGTTAACCATTGGGCATAAGTATATGCTGAAATATTTCCCTAAATAAAAAAGTTTTTCTCAAAATCATTGGCCACACCTATAGAACAAGCATGACCACATTCTTCAACTAAATGTTTCGAAAGATTGTAAGAAAACCTTCGTTGATTATTTGAAAAAATTCAAAAGAGGGAATGGTAACTCACTTTCTGGACCGTCAATTTCGGATAAAGAAAAATAGAGTTCACTTGAAAATAATGTATTTAGGACACTAGAATCCTTGTTTCAACGAATCCTTGTTTCAACGAGAAATTTTCCAATCTTAGGATGGAATTTATTTCTTACTGTAAAAAGAGACAGAAATCGTTTTGAAAATTTAGTGCGATCAACAATCTAAATTTTGTCCTTCCAGTCTTACCCCAGAATCTGGCTTAAAGAAAATTGCTGAAAGATTTCACCATATTGTATCAAAATTCCGATGAAACTTGGAAGATTAAAAAAAATGATGTGCTGCTCTCTCATTGCAGCAAGTGTTGGTAAATCATTGCCGAGTTGTGAATCAAAAAATGTTAAAAATACATTGAAAGGTTATACATAGGCTTCCTACATGTATTTTGCAGCGATGTCTAATAATATGGCATTTCGATAGGATAACTTTCTTGCATAAATATCATAGGTAAAAAAATCTAGTTGGACGAAAACTCATTCGAGTTGACGTTTCGATCGAGTCCAAAACCTGAAAACTACTGTTGAAAACTTATGATTGATCTTTTTGAAATCACTGGAGCAGAAATCTATTTCAAGCAAAGAAACGTTTTGCTAGGCAGTACAGCGTTGGTTATACAGGAACAGGGCAGCTACCTCTCGGACAACTGCCGACAGTTTAATTGTCCCGAGGACAACTGCCCTCTGGATTGCTTCCGATGATTCGAATAATGTATTTACTTATGTGTGTTATGCAAACATCTGTTGTCAATTCTATTGCGGAATTTAATTCTAAAAACTAATACGAAAACAATTTTGCTTTAAAAACGTTTTCAATAATTAGAAAATTGCTGATCGCAAAGACTAAAATTAAAAATTGTTAAGTTAGAAAAAATGAGGTTTAATTATATGAAGTTGCGTTAAGTTAGGTTACGTTATTTAGGCTGTTATGTTTAAAGCAAACAAACAATCTTAGGCAATTGCGCGAATCAAATGTCCTGCGGAGTCAAACGACAAGGGGTTCAGTTGTTCGAGTAATGGCAGGGGCACGAATTTAAGCAGTTGTTGGGCAGCAATATCCACGAACTAATTAAATAACATAACCTCAAAACCTTCATCGCAGTGCATAAAGTTCATGGAGACTATGTCAAAGAAAATAAATTTTTCATGCTTAGAAATTCAACTTCACACTTAGGAATCATTTTTGAAAATTTATTTTCTATGTTGATCGCATCAGTTTATTTGTTAGTACGATTTTTTTTTAAATACGTCAGATAGTTCAACTAATTTTGAAAGATTGCCCTGCCTTGTTTTGATAAACGAATATTTATTCGAAACAATCGAACTAAATGATTTAAAATTTCAATATTTTTTCTGCGTAAAATGGGTACGGGAATGGAAATATACCCAAAACAATCATTGTGAGGATTCAAATCAAAACTAATTTGGCTCATCAAAATTTTGCAAATTATTTGTTAATTTTATGCTTTTAAATGAAGTGTTCGAAGAAATTACGTGTCGCCATTGCCTAACATATAATACATTAGTTTTTTAGAATTAACTCACTATGATGTTAAATTATGTTTTATTCCGTCAACGTTCGAGGTCACTATCCTAACTCATCAGTAAAAAGTTGCATTTTGAAGTGTCAATACATTATCTTCCGTCAGTGTTGCGCCTCAACTCGAAGACCAACATCAGGAGAGACAAGGACTCGTAATTAGAGCGAGCGCAAACATGTCACCTTGATTGGGATTAGCAAGTGTTTACGAGACACAGTTCAGTCTCCGCTCATTTTTTAAAACAACACCGACAGCCATTCATTATTCTTTAACTGGCTAAACTGTTCATTTGTACTGACGTCTGGCTGGCTAGGTACGAAATTTGAATGATTTCCGTTTGTTAGTTAGGTTGTGTAGTGTTCAAAATAATTCAATGAATTTTCGCAAAAATTTACTAAATGAAAATCGATGGGCTTTTATGTTGAAGTTTAATTATTCTAAAAAATTAGTCTCCAGTTTACGGACAAGTTTTATCAATCATAGGACGACACTTCACATTCTACCGCTTAAATTGGTTTTGACGTTGAAATGCTCTATACCCTCGTGGTGGTTGTTTAAAATGTTATTTTAATCCAGTATTATTAACTATCATTCTCAACGGAAAAACATGAGGTCTTTCGTAGCGTAGTTTTTAAACGAGAGTAAGTTCGAAATATAACCTAATTCACTTAGTGGTGTCATTTTAGAAATAGATTCTGTCAGAACCGAATTGATTATTGATGGAACTTCCATTTCACACGTGAGTTAAATTTCTTTTCATCGCGAGTAGTAGATAAAACAAAATCATACGTTTCTTAGGCTAATGATTTTATTCTTCTACTCGTTAGGTTTAACCGAATAAATGTCATGCCTAAATCTACTTGCCAAGTGGTATTTAAATTATAACTTCATTCACTGAACATAGTCTCACCGAGCAGAACTATTTGGGATACTGGTCAATAACTGTGACTTCCGTTGAATGAAATTTCATTTTTTCTGAAGTGAAATAAGACTACGCTTTAAGATTTATTGTGTTTTATCCTTCAAACGAATGGAAACCATCTGTAAAAAATACTCACCAGTCGCTCATTTATACCAACATTGAAAACACGGGCATACAAAGCAAGCAAACTCAGCAGGTGTAGAAGAATAGTTTGGTCTTGTGCATCTATGATTTTAAGTCTCTTCTTTGCACTAAATTCATGCTTTTGCAATCACGAAAAGTAACATTGAGATGAGAATCGTGTTTGAAAACTGTCGTAAATAGCTATTATGAAAAACTGTGTGCTTGTATGTGAGACGCAATATCACATCCAGGAAAAACGAAACATGTGTCACCACTGGATGAATGCTGCTCTGTTCTATATTACATTTTGAATTTTTCATGTCTTACATCAGAGGGTTGAATTCTTTCCCTTACAGCGTATTGCTGTCTGGAGTAGAAACGTCAAATTATCAAAATAACGAACAGACGAAGAAAATAATTTAATTTAAACCTTATTTCGGTTCCAAGCAAATACTTTGAATCAGGCTCTTCTACTTAACAATTTCGGGCAAGTACGTATGAAGTTCTTCTACATGTTAAAGGGATTTTCGCAGGATATTTGTTTATCACGTTTAGCTATGTATTCCATTCTCCTTGCTGAATATTACCCACGCGAAAATCGAGCAGCATTTTGAATAACTGAACACCTCCTTACAAGTGAGTAGTGAATTGAAGTGCCAATACATTATCTTCCGTCTGTGTTGCGCCTCAACTCCGACGCTAACATCACGAGAGAAAAGGACACATTATTATGATGAGTGTTTGAATGACAAAAATCTACACATCTCATAAAAGTTGTTAAACTGTGTTTCAGGTTAATATCTTTTCATTGGAAATTCGGAAATGATACATTGACCAACCTGTTTGAACAAATTTCCCATGTGTTTGTTTCTCACACAAAGTTTTCCATCCCCATCATAGGTACAAGTGTTACACAATGAAAAAAATACAGCGATGAGAATACCCGTCCTTCTCGATTTCGAATCACAGAACATTAAAATAACATTCAAAATCGTTTGCTGGCTAACATTTTTGATTCATTTCACTATTTACATTCACCGGATATCGCTACGGAAACACAAATATACGAATAGCAGTTAACACGTTCGTCGCTTATTGGGCAATCGCGGATGTGTGGCAATCGGCAAATTTCTAATTCACGTTCTGAAATAAATGAATGACATTTCATCTGTTTCGCCACCTTTTTATATATTAATGAATAACTTATCATTTCAGATGAAATGTTTTCTTTCAATTGTATTTCAATGTTTCTTGGGAAGGATAAAAATGTATTCGAGCAGTAAAGTTTGTCGTGATCCTCTTCGCTGTCAGGATTTCGTTGTGAATTACGTGGATCCTCTGCTGAGATGTTCAATTTAGATTGCAATTTATTTCGTTCGTCGTGATATGTGGAGTATATCACTTTAATTTATTTTATAAATAAGGCGTGACTTATGTCCTCACCATGATTTTGATTTAATGGTAGCTACTGCTACGCTGCCACCAGCCCGATATTTGGGCAATCGAATATTGAAAATATCAAATGAATGATTGATAATATTATTATTAGGTAACGCTTTTCCATGCCTTTTATGTCTTTTCTCAACTTTCCAGAACACAGGTATTGATACACTTGTAATCAAGATGTAGATTTAATTATAAGAATCAGTTAAATGCGCATTACAATCCTCATGAATAATTGTTCCTGTTACATAATGGTACTAATACAAGATATCGCTTGCTGTATTGAAATAGACCTACATTGACCTACGACCTGAGGACATTGGGTTAAGTTAACAATGCGAAGCCAATTATGAAATGAGAACTCATCTTATAGAGAGAGATGTGAAGTCCCTCGGATGTCGAGATGGTGGAATGCCAGCCTGGTACGTTCGGTGTAGCGGTAGACGCTTGACTGTTGATATTCTCAGTCAATAAAGCTGTCTTACGTTGATAAAAGTATTCCACATGTTGAAATCACTTCACGACGATAGTTCTTTGATATTATGTTTGTAATACCAGTGCGGGCACCCGAAGGGCGCGGCTAAAGAGATTGGAACGACACACCTCTTGCTTCTGTGGAGACGCCACCCTAACTGCCTGCCTCAGCTCCCTCGGCGTCGCTTGCTATGCGCAGCCACCCCGCAAGGGCTGGAACTTCGAATAAACCTCGTTCTAAAGGGATATGAAAATCATCCTAACGTATATGGAAATATGCCTAATTGAATCAATAATATGTATATGAGTTCCCATGATGAAATACTTACTAAAATATAAGAAATATTCCTATAAATAGAAGAATTACATATTAAGGGTAAATTGAATGGAAGTAAGCGGCAACCTCGGGCACTCGATGTAGGAACGACGTCGTAACGCATTCGATGGCTGTATCGTAGAGTTTTGTTCAGATGTCGGGCTTCTAGAAGATTCTTGGTAGAATTTGCGTGCTTTTTATCTGTAGATAACTCGCGATGGAATATCTCTTCAAATATGATGACCGACGCAGTTCTTCCTGGATATTCGAAGTGAATACGAGGGCCAGTCGCAACATTCAAGGTAATCCATAGCACAAAAAAAAAATTCTGGACGCCGGATATGACGAAATCATATCAGTTGATTTCTCAATTCTGCTACTTACGACCTAACCAAACCAACCGTTACCAACGGTGGAAACACGATAAATGTGTTAACAATCAGTGCCTTTTATATACGTCGACTTTTGGCCTGTCGCTTGTGGTCGACGTTCCGAGCATCACTGGGATCATCTAGCAAAAATCCACTAACATGAAAACTGAGCACTTTCCTTTGTGACGCTGTGCCATTGCTGAAATGTCCTGTTGGAATCGCTCTCCTTGTTCGTCAGTGAAAGCCCGCAATTCGCTTGAAAAACATCATTGGGTGGATGTGTGAAGTGCAGTTTTCGTGACATTTTGCGTCCAGTTTTTTCATCTGCAGAAATAAGTTCTTCCACTAGGTCTTTGTAATTTTCAGCACGAAACTGGCTCAAGAGCTGTTTACTAACATTCCAAAAATATTGACACGCAGCTACTTTGGATTGAGGACTGATTCAAACTTTTTGTCTTGCAAAATCTTGCGCATCTGGGGGGGACCTATAATTACTTCCTATTTAACCTTTACCGTATTTAAGGCGTGGAAACTTCGGGCAAAAGTATTGAAATACATGGGTATTTTTGTCAAGGGCCTTTACATTGCTTCATAAGTCCAAGTTTTATGTGCAACGGTGATAGGACATTACTGTTAGGGTTCATTTGAGGTTCGTATTAAACGTTTTTAGTGCCAGAGATAAAAGATGTTCTTACAGGCCATTCCTTCTGTTTGTAAGGGGCATGCCTCGTGCTGTTGTCCCATTTACATAACAGCAACAGTATTTTGTGTAGCCATTTTATAAACCTAACACAAGAGGTATCAGTTTAAAACCACCACGTACTTACCACATAAGCTGATTGTAGTTCATACGACTCAGAAGGCTTTGACACATTGAAAAACTTTCTTTACATGGGGCTGCATTATCAACAGGCATTGATAAGGACATTTCAATATACTGTTATGCAATAGCGCAGCTTCTGGCTTGGTTGCGATGTGTCTATGAACAATTCCCAATAATCTGCTACGGACGGAATTTTTAGTTTCAGCTTCAAGCATTCAACACCATTGCGAAATATTAAGTCGTCGTCATAGCTGAAAAATTAATACAATTCTTTTTGACAATCGCGAAGAATAGATATGTATTTAACTTTATCCTCCAGTTAGTACTACTGCTGCAATCTGGATGCTTAGAGTTCAGCATTATTCCTTTGGAGTTCTAAATCAATAATCTGGTCATGAAGTTCCTCTTGTGTAGTTCTAGGTGCGTTACAGGAGGTACTTTTCGATTCAAATTATGTATCAGCATCACCGGTGAGTAGAACACTGACTGACGAGAAGTTCAGTTCCATCGTCCGCCAAATCGCGGTTTGTCGAAATATTAGCGGGAGAAACGGGGACTGACAATCGTTCTTCTATTGGCCACTGAGCGAATGACATGACATCACAGGGTATCCAATTTTCCTCTTACGCTGCGTATTAATTTCATACTGCAAGTATGGTACTATGCAGAAATAGCAATTGGTGGTATGGTTAGTTGGTTCAGGCCGCCGTCACACGGAGACCAAATGGTAATGTTTCGTCATAATCGTGTACAGTCAGCGGCATTACTCGGGTCTGTCTTGCGCCACGAAACCGTCAGATTTCAGCTTTAGTTTGTGACCAGTTTGGTCAAACTAAGGCCGAAATCTGATTGTTTCGTGGCCCTGGACAGAACGAGTAGTGCCGCAGACTGTAGATGATTATGATGAAACGTTACCATTTGGTCTCCGTGTGACGGCGGCCCAACAGCAGGCACGCCTAACGTATGTAAACTTTTTTCCAATACATCCAAGCATTCAGAGATGATTAACACTTCGTACAACAAACTTTGAGGGCCTAATTCATTTTTTGGTCTCCCACACGATCCCCAAATTATACTACGTATACCTTTTTCACTGCAGCAGTCAATGACCGTTTTTAGGAATCACATATCACGTCAGCGCAGACGTAGGAAAAGTTGTCCGGTGAAATGACACAGGAGCTGCGATTGCTGCGCATTCAGTGGACCACAAAATTTTATACAGTGTACCAAGTCACGCATACAGTGAGTCACTGTTTAACAAAGCAGTCAATAAAAATACGAAACACAACGAAATGAAGTTTTTCGTTCCCTAGCATGTACAAAACTGAGGCAGTTGACGCCTGGAACCGCTTCTTAAAGCAGGGTCGTGTGATTTATGAAACGAACGGCGACAGAAATGAACAGCGACGAGTCGATTTTTTTATTTTCCCTTATTTTGTTCGTGTGTTTCAAATACTTGACCTTTCATAATTATTATGTCCCATGGCGTTTTATAGGAAATGCAAAAAGTAAAATTTCTCCAAACGCTGACCCAGAAGAGAATTTTATTTGTTATTTTCGTGTTCAGCGACCCAAAATTTATAAAAGGCGGCTAGTTTTATTCCAGTAGGAAAATAGTTGAAATTCGTTGAACAGTAAACTCAGCGTAACTTTCTTATAATAATGATATGATTTTCTAGTTAAAATTTAAATACTATTAATGATTGTTTAGCCCTTTGTTCACTGTGCCTGTATTACCATGGCAAAAAGAATAATGAAAAACTTTTTTTTTCCCGAAGAAAAATTCCATTTACTTGAATATGGGATGTTTCAATAATGCCTGTGTATTTCCTAGTTCATCTTAATCTAGAAATTTCACCAAGCGCTTCGTTGTAGGACAAAATGGGACAACTCTGCGGAATCCAAATAAATTTATTTCCGAGCGATATTTGATTAACCATGTTTCAGTCTCGATCCACCTGCAAAGAAATGAAAATTCAAAATAAGTTTTTTTTCGGGGCGGGGTAAAAATTGTAAAACATTTTTCGCAAAACTAAAAGCATGAAAAATGTGAATGAATGATACATTCGATTCAAATGTTTTTGACAGCCTGCTGATGCCAAATTTTGCCAATTATTTTAGTTCTTTACCCTAGCTGTCATTCTATGCCCTGGAGTGACCTTATTGGCCAGCTTAGGATTATAGTAACCATCAGTTGATGAAAGGTTCACAGTTAAATATTGTTGCAGCTGTGTTCAACTGATTTGTATTTGTCAACTCTCTCTTGGTGTTGGTCAAGGTTACCAGAACCTGCTGAAAAAAATTGTCATTAATTAACTTCGCTAGCAAACTTCACCCTTTAGGTGAATTTTTGATGATCAAACACATAGCTCTTCGTTTCCCTTCATAATATATCTTGCACTACCTACACTTTCAGGAGATTTCTCAACACCTATTATTAATTAGACAATCTTCCAAAAATTATTCGACGACGATTTGAGTGAATAACGAACCCTAGTGGGCTTTTGAGACCATGTTATCTTTCCCGGCTTTCGTAAAAGGTGTTCTTTACCTTGGATTAATTTCTTGCATGCGTGCTGAGGAAGTACTTCAAGAAAAAAAAAGATTTCTTAGCTTCGGATCTCTTAGCTACTTGAGTGCTCGCTCCCTCTAGGGCGATTTTCTTCAGCAAACAATCGCATTTACTGCATGAACACTGAACGAAATACCCAGGCAGCTGCTCAAACTCAAACCGTGAAATGGCAACAACAATGGTTGTATTCATTTTGCGAAAAGAATATCCGAGTTTCACAGTTCTTTGCGAGAATCGTTGCGATCTGACCACGGGCACGTGTAAATCCTCGTGTTTTGAAAGAGCAAAATTGATGTGAATCATATTCGTCGTCCGTATAACTACCAGTGACTCTATAACTCTCATTACCTCATGATCGACATCATTCATTGATCATGACCGACAACCTATGTCATCCTACTCATTCTTTACTAGAACTTGAACTAGATAAACGTGGTGTAAGAATTCTTAACTATTGTAGCACATTTCTTCTGATGTCCGAAAACACGTTAATGAAGTGAGTTTGCAACGACAAAGTTGAAGATTATCTGTTCAGTGTCGTTAGTTAAACTTTTCTATTCTGAATTCTAAGCGAAAGGATGTATTTATTGCTTTTCATAAATTCAATACTGTAATTCTTGATTTTTGTTGTGTAAACTAGTTCAGAAGAAATAGAAATTGTTTTCATTTTATAACATTTTCTTTGAACGTTAGACATCGTTTTCCTTGAATTTAAGGTACTCTGCTTATAAAGGTTTGATTCTGCTCACATTAGCATTTGCAAATGTTTTGACTAATTTGAAATTTTTTCTCAGAATCAAACAGTTGATGAACTCATGAGCATAACGTGTTGGAAATGTGGCCTCTACTGCTATGAAGGTTTTACTCTGAGCAAACATAAGTCAAGAGCCTTGGAGCTTCGTTGGAGCGGCTTTAAAGAACATTTTTATTATATACACGAGGAATGCAGATTTTAGATAAAATAGAAGAAAATCAAGGAAATACAAGCGCTAGACCGTATCTTTAACGACTGAATGACTTACTGATGACTGAACTCCATTAGTATATAGTAGCATGCAATGCTGACCCAATCTCTTCAGCAGCCATCAACCTGTTGTAAAGACATGGCCCTCCTGGCTTCATCGAGAAATTTTCTCTTAGTCTTAGAGATTTATACATTTCTAGTTAATTGAAAAACTCATTCAGGAACGAATTAAAATTGCGAGATCTCAAATTCAATTAAATCAAATTAAATTAAAAGTCTCAAAGGTTCACAATCCCTGTCAGAAAACAGCGAATTCCTTCATGTATTTTCAAGCTAAATTCGTGCAAAACTTGACATATTTACCACAAAATGAGCCTTAAAATTGTTATTGTATAGTTTTTGCATGAAATGATATTGATGTGGCGAAATGAAAAAGTTCGCGAAGATTATTTAATTATAATTGTGTGGCATTTTCTGTGAATTGAAGACTACTACTCTCAAAAGATTCAAGTTGTCGTATGCAGTATTAGTTGGTAAAATTTTCTCTTTAGCTTGTGGAAATATGCAATGTGTTAATATCACTCACTATTTTGACAGTGATAAAATGTATCCTACTCGGTTAAATTTTTTAACACACAGCCAATGACTTGTTTTTACCTATGTTAAGTATCCGAAATACCACACATGATGTATGATATGGTGTTTCTTTTTACCATAAATAGAGATGAAATGTGATAATCTCAGCTGAGGCGCATTAAACTAACGCAGCGAACTTTTTTCCCACAAAGTTGTGTCTCTTGTGTGCTTCATTCACTTAGCTAAAAAACCACGGTCTCTAACATGTTCCCTACTTTTTTTGTGTTGTTAATATCTCAGAGGTACATACCCACTCCATTGTTTCCTAAATATTATGGCAACTGCTAGTGTTATTTTCTCATGCGACTACGTTTTTCGGAGCCGATTTTGTCGCAGTCTACACGGCACGACTTTGTGAAACTGATGCAAGTCAAATTTTATTGCAGGGTTAGACCCACTGCGCTTCCTTCTCGTCCTCACCTGCAGTCTTCAGAGAGACGAGTGCATCATGCAATCTTTCGCATGGAATTTATTTTCTCGAGGGGTTTTGGAAGTTCAGAGCTTCTTAAGGGGGAAGATACCCCCATAGCTATCAGTAGCTGATTTCTTTCTGCATTTTCTGTCATGTTTACAATGCGCGTCCTCACATCGATTACTCATGATTACTCAAAATTTTTCGTCTGTAACCCAAGTTATTAGGCTGAGCATGTTTAAAATAATCAATATTTCAAGTTTAATTGCGAAACAGGAGCCTTACCGCGGTATCCTTCGCAAAGATTGTAAACAGTGTTTTAGGGTTGTTGCCTTTCCGTGTCATTTTTAAAAGTAATTCATAGATGGACTTCTAGATACAGTAGCAACAGTAATGGAACGTAAACAACAATAGCACTTATTGATTTATTGTTCAAGCAACATGAAATGAATTATGAGGAAACGTTCAAGAAATGTTGATCATCTCTATGTCTATGAACTAAAAACACAGTTACTCGGTTTGCAGTAATTTTGGTACCCATTTCATTCATGACTAATTGACTAATTTTGACAAATAAAATGACGAATTTTATAAGCATATTCTTCACTTTTAGATTTATAGTGAATCTAGGATTTAAGCAAAGTGAACATCTGTTTGGTACCCATTCCTACAGGAGAAATCATTCACACCATCACACACTCCCCTTTACCCATGACGGATTTTGTAACGCATCGATAGGATAATCTTTCGCCTGTTCTGTGTCGTACTTAAATTGCATCGTCAGAACCGAACGCGTTGAACTCGCTCAAGTTAACTCTATCCCACAGTGGATCTCTCCAAAGAACATGATCTATCACAAAATCACGATAGGCCTTTTAGTTTTAAGTGAAATGAAAGGATTACAGGACGGTATTCTAGCATGCAATTCAACATTTCGTAACCTGCAAGAAACTGCCTCATGTACGATAATATTCCCTGGCTCTCCACTAAACAGACGAAAAATTTAAACTCTGACAAAAAATGTCTCTTTAAGCCACCAACACTTGTAAACACGATCACACGATTACCAACACAAATAAACATACATTCAATACCAGCGAATAATGAATCTTATTATTTTAATAATTTACTTTTGTATACAGTATATGATTGTATTTAGTTATAGATACTGAATTTATGCACATTTCTTGAAAGTTTCCCCATAATTCATTCAATAATTGAGGTATGAAATTTTAGGGGCTGTTGTTTTCCGTTTCTTATATCATGGCTGCTACTGTAGTTAGACTTTCGTCCCGTTCCAATGATATAATATGTGTAATTCTTCGATGGGGGCTGAAGAACGTCTTGAAATTATTAGGAACTTTTATTACGCTAATACGTGCTTGGTTACTGATTCAAAAGGCATCGAACTAATTCAAGAGTGTGATTTCTCATGATCAGGAACAAAACATGACTATATTTTTCAAAAAATTTGAGACCACGAGAACATTAGCTGGTCATAATATGTCCTCGGATTTTAGGTGATTTTGGGTTGCTTGTCAATGTCGTAACAGTGTCTTCCTGAGCTCGCTGAATTACTGTTGGGCTGTTGACGCAGTCAGACGAAAATTGGCTCTCGCGTCGGTCCCGGCGCCGTGGTTGAGTAGCCGCTGGCAATGTCCGCTTTCCGGCTAGTTGTGGGTACCGCTTGTCTGCCATCCTGCTCAGTGTTGCCGCCACAGAAGTGACTGCGATTTAATGATTTAGAACCCTTTCTTCGATAAGAAACAGTATTTTTCATGCAAAATATGTATGCTGTTCATCTGACAGCAGAGTTCCGTATTGTAAATTTTTATAATTTCATTGAAAAACTCACTTTAGTAAGTAATTGGTAGACCTTTTAATATAAAAAACATTTTGAACGGATATTGAACAAATCATTAACATGTTTTCGAGGCTATTATACTTTGCATTTAAACCGATTAAATCATCTGAGAGTAAACTGTAAATAATCTTTGAAAAAATCTTTCAAGTGGAGCGCCTGAAATAAAGTGAGCTAAAGCCAAATTAGGTAAATCAATTTAGTATATTTCTTCGTCCTTTTTCCATTTTGCTTTAATGAAATTATTTCGTTGTAACTCAAATCGAAATGCTACATCTACATTATATGACATCGATAGACGAGCTCTTGTACCAATATTTTAGATCATTAATTATTTTGTTTTTTTACTTCTTAGGGTGCTGTTTAAATGGACTACGAAATTCAGCTCCTACTTAGACATAATTCTTCTAATGAAAGGATCTCTATTGTAACTGCAGGAAAATAAGGGAATTTATCGATACTCTCCTGAAAAGCTAGGTGAACATTGACCCACATTTGTTAACCTTACATGCATCATAATGATAAACATAAATTTTAGAGGCTCAAAATTTATCAACATACAACTAAAAATGTTCCCAATAGAATCTTGATAAATTGGAACAGAGGAGGACAAACGAACAGCATCACCACTAAAGAAAATGAAGTCACTTTAACGAAACAGCTTTGATGCCCTTCCACGTTTTTCTCGATTAAGAACGTGGCAAATTTTAAAAACAAATGAAAAGTCTCACACCATTATCTCACGGAGCCTTCGGCAATTTCTGTCACAATGCAGGTGCCGAGCTTTTGAATTGCAGTCATTGCTCGACTGAAGGATTTAGACGCAACACTGCTTGTCCTCAAGGAGAGAAAGCTATCGATTTTCGATTGAATTTACCGGCGTTGTCTATTACGACGAGTCAGGGGGACACCAAACAAAACAAAGACTTCAAAAAATACAAACAAAAGGCTTTATTGGCGCACAGTGGGTCACAGCAAAAGCCAATTCATGTAGTTATGGTAGTTTTTAATTAGAGAGTTGCATGCTTCCACCAACAAATATAATCCTGCCCTGTGACCTAACGCAGGTGAGAAGCGTTGAGGAGCAGCTTTGATGAAACAAAGAACTACGCCCTGAGCCAGCGGTGTTCCTCACTATCTATTGATCACAGCACGCTTGGGGCTGTTTATGTGGATTTGAATATTTCCTTCGCTCATGAAGACTTGAACAAGCGCGCGGCTGCTTTTATACAAGGCTTCAATGATGCAAATGAAGTGCACGTATTCTTGATTAGCAAAAATGAATGATCTATTATGTGTTGAGAAAAATCCCCTAACACAGGTTCACCAAAAAATATGAAATTAACTTGTGAACTGATTGAAGCACTCATTCGGGAGAGTAACCATCAGATTGAAAATACAACAGAATTAACGTTTGATTTCCTAGACGACAGATTCAGATGACCTTCTCTGAACGGATACATCTTCATTGATCGCTCCATCATTACAATTGAGTTACAAAAATGTTCTTTTAGCTTCAAAATCTGAAGAGGGGTAATGTGTGTGTTAAGAGCATGCTTAGCTTATAGAAGAGTTTTCTCTAGCCTACGTTATTAAGGCTGTTTTTCTCCGTTTGTTATTACCGTCATAGAACGTGTAACATTTTAAAGGTATTGAACTGCGATCAAACCAGAGTCTTTCTAATCCATTTCTGATGCTTAAAACCGCCTGCGCTACGGAGAAGGAAAACGACCGCACCACGAGGGGGATATAAGCGTCTTAATTAGTCTGAATTTGAAATACGAAAACAGTATGATTGATTAATATAGTATGGAAGAGGCTTAGCTCTCTAAAATAACACATTTTATCAACCTACGGATGTAAATGAGCTAGATATGTAGAATAATGAAAATTTCCTTGCTTCGAAGCTTCCCATTTATTAATCATATAATGAACTTCAAAAATATCACATTTGCCAATACATTTTCACCTAGTAACCAAAATTTTCTTTGTACATAAATGAAGAGGATTAAACTGATGCAGTTCATTTCGTGGTACCTAACAATGATACAATAATGTCATAAATTTGCTTACTTGAATATTGGAAGACAACATCATCGAAATTTTTCACTAAGTAAACAATTGGTATTCATATTTAACTTTCATTTCTGCACTAAATGATGTCTTATTTGAGACGACTCATATACGAAGAAACTTACGCAGGCATCATGAATGTCAGCGACGATACGCTTCTTTTGCTCATGAGTTTGAACTGCATACACTTAATTGTTAAATTCAACGGTTTACTGAAAAAATCCAAGTTTACTCGACTCCCATTTTGGCTTTTCCTCATGTCCCAAAATAAATTAACTTTAATGGGTCACCAATACATATAATTTCAATGGGGCCAACTTCCTTCCACGGCAGCAACCATAATAAATAGGCATGGGTAATGAAAACTAATATTTCGCTGAACAAACATATTTTTACGCCGAGACGTTTGGATTCGAGACGCTGCAATTTATAAAAGAATGCAAATTTGGACTCCATCAAAGCTAATACACTCCACGCCCACTGCCATCACATTTTACGCTCAATACAGTAGTAATCAACGCTCATAGCCTGTCCAGAACACTGCGACCTCACTGTCAGACCAGAACACTCCACGCTCACTGCCAAACCTCAGCAGTCAACCTCTCCACAGCTGAACCACTCCACACTCACTGCCAAAGTGCTTAATTAACGCATACTGCCAAAACACCGAACACTCGGAGCCAAAGCATTTCGCTCTCACTTCCTAAGCTCTCCTCGCTCACAGCCGAAGAACTGCACGCCTTCACTCCACGCTCACTGTTAGACCGCACTCTCTGCTAGACCACGCTCACTGCTAGACCACGCTCACTGCTAGACCACGCTCACTGCTAGACCACACTCTCTGCTAGACCACGCTCACTGCTAGACCACGCTCACTGCTAGACCACGCTCACTGCTAGACCACACTCTCTGCTAGACCACGCTCGCTGCTAGACCACGCTCTCAGCTAGACCACACCCTCTGCTAGACCACACTCTCTGCTAGACCACACTCTCTGCTAGACCACGCTCTCAGCTAGACCACACCCTCTGCTAGACCACGCTCACTGCTAGACCACACTCTCTGCTAGACCACGCTCACTGCTAGACCACGCTCACTGCTAGACCACACTCTTTGCTCACAGCCAAACCCCTCCACCCTTGCGGCCACAACACTCTACGCTCATTGCAGTATGACTGCACGTTCATTACCAAATCAGTCTGCTATCATTACTAATAATAAACTCAATTTTAAACCACTCATAAAATTTACGAAAGCAATAAAACTGAACGATTAGAACCATGAAGGGATTCCATCCTCCATTCAGAAACCTCCAGCTATTCAGGAACAGTTTTATTCATGTACAGAATTATTTTCTTGAGCAAAAATTAGCAAGCTCGTGATTACTGATAAGTTATTTTGTAGAGTGAAAAAATTAATTACTGCGTTTTTATGCATTTAGTGTAATAATTTAATTTAAGACACTTCTTGTTGAGTATCACCCATCGATTCTACTCCAAGCCGAGCTTAAAGTTTGGATTTGGTCCCAGCTCTCCGACGGGCTTTTAGGTTAGTTTTAACGTGAAAATCTTGAGTGAACATTTTGATAGAACAAGGGACTGAACAAAGTGTCTGCACAACAACGGGACGGATGAGGTGAGGACAAGGAATCTGACACTCGTGCGTTCTAAAATATATTCGGTATGAAAGCGTTCATTGTGTCGGTTTTCGTTTGGCTGTCGAGCTGGTTGCCGAGCGGAGTCAGTGTTGCTTGTTCTTCTCCTTAAAACAGAACGATTAGAGTAGTCAAGATGCGATCAACTATTGCTCACTTTTGCTCTAAGCTAAGGGATGTGACTTTTGAATTGAATTGGGCTATTGAGCAAGAGCGGAGTGAGGAATCTTTGCCTTTGAGCCGCTGCGATGACTGCAGAGTGAAGAGTGAGAAGAGTGTTGAATGTAGAATGAAGCTGTGTGGGGGGGTGGGGAGGTATTGGTTACAAGAAAAGATAGAGAGTAAAATAATTAGAGTTTGGCACAGAGTATGCCAGAAGAGAGAAAGGAAGGGAAGCGGAAAAAGATGGCAGAAAGTGAACAAAAATACAGGCGTAAATGAGTTTAATTTAGTGACCATGTGCGGTTTTCTCTACTATGTAGCACTTTTAAATTGAGAAGGGGTATAAGAAAAGGGGATTCACATTAAGGCTCAATATGCATAACATTAATCCTAGCACTCGCTAAGCCTCACCAAGCTCTACTGCAAGGTTGCTCTATACTACATGAAGGAGCGACAAAACACTCATATATAGACAGATTTTTCATGTATACTGTATATAGTTGCCTATTTACCCTTGTGTAGAGTTTACTATTACAATTTTTGCTTAACATTTCTTAATTTTTTTCACTATTCCATTTATTTATTTAAATGTTTTAATTATTTTGTCATTCTAATTTTTTCCAAATTTTTTCACTGCATATATGTGTGTACATATCCATATACATTCGCTCCCACTAGTAAATAATTCTTACCTATTCAGCTGTAAAGCATACACATACCTACGCATTTTCCTACATATACATAAATATCTACGCACCTGTTTTTTTGACATATTTAAAAAGTATAATTTCTCGTATGACACTTCTTGTTGAGCATCACCCGTCGCTTCTAATTGCTCCCTATTGCGCCTACAATCAAGCACTGGCACCCTATTGCACCTTTACACCTATCTATTGCTCTACCAGTTCATTCATACAAAGTCACTATTCAGTAACGAAGCCTGATCAATTAGATAATCATAACCTGATTATCCACAGAACATGATCAAACACATGGGTGCAGGCTTTATATTACACACACAGATTTACACACTATAAAGCTTACACAACCTTACGAATACATATTTACAAGTTTAAATCGTATTTAGCTCCTATATATACGAGGAATCAATCACATTCGTTCTTATCCGTTCTTGTGCGCCACTCCTTATTCAGTCACCATGATGCATTATCGTCATGTACCACTGCCACGCACACACACTCGCACACCACAATTTACCTATGTACCGGAAGGTACCTATATATCAGATCCTACTTCCACTAATATACCTATATTATGTACAAATATACAGATAGACAGTTAGTGCGTTGAAAAAAAAGCAAGAAAGTAAAGGCGTTAACGATTTCGGACAAGATTGATGATAAAGAGATGTAAATGAATACATATACCGGGTGTTGTGTAATTTGGTGCACACATTTTAACCAGATACAGAAAAACGCAAAATAAAACGATTTTCATGAGTGAAAAAGTCTCAAAACTCCATTTTCGAGAAACGGAGACTTGAAATAATTTTAAGTTCCCAAAGAATAGGCTTACCTTGCAGCCAACGAGTAAAATCTAAGTTCTTGGGCAGGCTGGTGACGCGCGCTTTAGCCTATTCCTACGGGAATCTAAAATTATTTCAGGTCATCATTTTTGGAAAACGGAGTTTGTTGTTTTTGTCACTCATGAAAACCGTTGTTTTTTGCGTTTTTCTGTAAGTGGTTAAAATGTGTGCATCGAATTACACTGCACCCTGTATAAAAGATATGTCAGGGGATCTGGTTTCCCACCGGTGAGGAAGGAAACCTTTCTATCCGCTCCAGATGAAAATTCAGAACCTCTACATTTGAGTGGGATACAGCTTCTGCTCCAAAATTAAGTCCTGTTCAACGTCGAACTTCATTCAGGAGACCAAACCCCCTTCGGTTTTGGTGTGGGCAGGGGTTACGTCCACAGGTCTCAAAACCCCTCTGGTTTTCATCGAGGCTAGTGTCAAAATCAACCAACATGTTTATCTGAAGATATTAAAGGATGAAGTTGTTCATTGGGTGAGGAAATCCGTTGAAAATAAAGGAATTACACTTCAGCAGGATGGAGCAGCCTCTCACACAGCCAGATTGGTGCAGGACTGGTGCAAAGACAATTTCAAGTCGTTTTGGCCCAAGAAACTATTGCCTCGATCTCCTCCTGATTTAAATCCAATGGACTTTGGGAAATGGTCTATCTTGGAGCAGAAATCTGACGCTGTATCCCACTCAAGTGCGGAGATTTCAAAAGCAAAAACAGACCAAATCTTCGGCAGAAATTGACGCCGAAACTGTGGGTGCCACGTGTGATCAGGTGATCTCTCGTCTCCGCCAGTTTAGCAAGCAGAAAGGAGGACATGTTGAATAATTCTAAGAACTTATTAAAGACAATCCATTATTTGATGCATTAGTAGTTTTGATTGGCCTTCATATGACTGAAAAAACATAACTTTTATTTGCCCTCACTTTGCTGGGCCACCCGGTATATTTCGGGGGTGGTGGAGCAGCCAGTGCATATAATTTACGGGTCTAGTACACTAGTATTGAAGAATAACCAATACTTGATCAAGAAAATGGCCTATTTTTCATTCATGACTGCATTAAACCGCGGATTATACTTACTGTAATGTTTTTACACGTAGTTCTCAAATGTTACAACCAATCTGCCCGCTGTTGTTACAAGAATTTATCGACATTGGATTATTTATCTACACGGAATGAAAAAGGCTAAATAAGATATAAGTAAATGAACAAAAATAACTGTACAAGCTTACACAAAGCTTATAATATAAATTGACAGGTGGGATGCTCCTTGAAAGAGATTTCAGTCTGTTGCCAGGGTTGTCCTAGTCGAGAGAAGGACATTTCTTTGGCTACATCAGCCGTCATGAAGTGCTGCAACATTCGCCGGTGGTGTCCTGCAAACTGACGTCAATGCATCGCTGGAGCTCCGTTTTCTAGTGATTGAATTGACAGTATGATAGTGTTTGCGTAATCAAAATCAAATACACACCCCATATGGTGTATTCCCTATTTGTATGGAGAATGAACTTTTAATCGCATTGAAAAACCTAACCAACCACGTATCCTGCTGAATGAAGAAGAATGACCATGACATCCAGTCGAATTTGCCTGTTTGATTAACGCTCATCTGAGAACAAGAAAGAGAGAAGTCATGACTATAGGCGTACATATACTAACAAAAGTTTGTCAAAACGACACTTCATTCACTTAATCGGAAGTAAAACAAAGCAAATGCAACAAGTGCGGAACCTCGCTTAAGAACACGACACCCACGGTGTCACAGCCTGTACTGCTAGAGCATCTGTACTGGTGAAAATTTATTTCAATATTACCTTTAATGCAGGACCCTTCATCGCATTGAAACTCACTTTGATAGTGTATCTTACACTGAAAATATTCTGAAATAACGAACTTGCAATAAAGCGTAATACGCAGTTCATAAGAACAGAATACAATTCAAATACCAGATACAAAAATACTTTCATAAGAGATCAAAGATCTAATATCACCAAAGATGAACAGTATCACAAATTTATTTTACTGATGCATGAGATTTGTTTAAGCAACATTGTGGATTTTTGAGAGAAGCATAGAATTGCTCGATTAATGTGACTGTGTTGTTTGTGTCAACGAGTCTGCATTGCATGACATGCAATGTCTGTTCTCAAGTAATGGAAATAAGCGTTTTAGAAAAGATTTTTGATTTCATTTGCAGCCACTGAGAAAAAAGATTGAACTAAAAAATAAAATTGAAAAATGGTGAAAGAAATGAGTCCGGTTGCTTCTGCCCGCGTTGTCTCCGAGCCCCGTGACGTCAGATACCAGTCACGCACAGGCACCAACGAAAGACAAATACGATCATCGATTTTATGCACGAACGACAGTAAATTCTTGCGAATCCATGATTTCTGAACGCAGCCTTTACTCAAAGGGAGCTTCCTTGATTCGCTTTTTTGACATTATTAGAAAAACTAAGCCAAAATTATATGTTTTATCCTGCTCTGTTGATACTACGTTCTGATGAGGCATCACCAATAGAATAAAATTATACGACGATTCACGACTCAAAGCCAAAAAATCATCAATGATTACTCAAATAATAGACTCAAACCTAGTGGAAAAGTTAGTTTTTTGTTCTCTGAATTACATATGTACTAATTAAATGAAGAATTCATTATTCATAAACACAAAACGCGTATACTTACTTTGAGGCTGAATTTGATTTTTGGGTTTTCCCTGAATGTAAAACGAAAATCGATTGAAGAGATAGACTTATTGCATTACTACTCTCCCGAGAGGAGGGTGGTTTTAGCTACGCATTGAAATGCAATTCTCCTATCATAGTTCTGCAGCATGCAACGGAATAGTCATAAATTTCGTACGAGTATGACATCGCTCACGTTGGCTTTCCCTTAATCGCCGTACAATCAGAAATCGTTTGTATTTATCTAAAGTTAATGTTCAGATGAAGAACCATTGATGAAATTGGAAATGTATTTACGGGCAACAACAAATTATGAACTTAGAACAAACAATTACATGTATTATATATTTTGCATCATTACAATTATATGTAGTTACACAAATACACATACATAAATAATGACTGTAAATATAAACACTATTCATAATAATATATTTTGCACATTAAAAGATGGCTGAATCTGCTTCAAGGTTGTTTAAAAACTATCCGGATTGAGAAGTTACGTCAAATTTGAAAAGACTGGCAGGAAAACTGTACTCGTTTTGACATGGAGGGCGTTAAAAATTGTCAGCGAAATAATGTTGACGAGACTATGTAGGACATTAATAGAGAACTGAAATGAGCAAAATGTTGGCTGCAGTTTCGATTCTTACACAAACCTTAGATCAGTGGTTCTTGAACTTTTTTCTCCAATTCCCACTTTTTAGCGAGCTAACTCTCCATTCCCCACCACAACATCTTTCTTTTACGTATCTGTGACATTCCTAACACGTCAGTATTGTCACTTTTACCACACCTAATTCTAGCTGCTTTTTTCATTAAAACAGTTTGTAAATGGTTGTGATTAGTAAAGTAAGTCAACATTTGGATGTTATGTTTTTGATTTTGAAACACCATCGATTTTTTGTGAGTGGAAACAAATGCGCGAAATTCCCCACCTGGCAACTCATTCATTTCCCACCAGTGGGGTATTCCCCACAGGTTAAGAACCGCTGCCTAAGATGCATAGATGATTTCAGTATCGTACTTATAATACTCAAGTTGGCTAAAACTCAGATATACCGAGAAGGTTGTCATTAGTATGACAAACAATAGTAATACCCTCTTCGGTTATAATCACAGAATGCTGAAATTATTGGACTTTCTCCGCAGATGCTAACCCAGATGGTTTCCCGGGCTCGAATAGCAAGCTAACAGATGGAATCATTTTATGGACTCAGAAATCTTTGGATTTAATTCCAACAAAATTACCCAATGATTACTCAAATTATAGACTCAGACCTAGTTGAAAAAGTTAGTATTTGTTCTCTGAATTACATTTGTACTAATTAAATTAAAAATCCATTATTCATAAACACAAAACGTGTTTACTTTACAAAACGTGTTTACTAAAATCACTCGATTCCTGACAATTCAAGTCTGCAACACTCTTCTGAAATTTCAGAAAAAACTTCTGCTTATATTTAACGTCCTAATTTCATCTATCATTTGGCAGGAACGCTTCATTTTAACTTTATATTTATGATTATGCAAATGCTATTTCTTTGGTGTAATCTACGATACATATGAGAAAACATGCAAATATGTGTTCTAATGAGAATAAGCGATTAAGACCTAAGTTTTTAAATCGAAAAATAATAATACCTGAAAACGTCTGGTTGTAAACCAGGGCCAAATACTTTGAAATCGTAAAAATTATTAGGATTTAAAATAAATCTGGCTTATTTATGAATTTCTTGGAAACATTAGCGGACTTCAAAGACCGAAATTTTCAAGCAGGAATATGCATTCACGCTTGAAAATTTTTTCATCCAATGCAGTTTCTCAAACAACTTGCGAAACTGAAAATCATAAAGGTCGATGAGAATAAGTTCTGGTGATATTTTGTCAAGTCGTTGATGAATTTCTGCTTCTTTCCATATACTCGATTCCCAGTTTATATTTAAACTATTCTAAAATTTTATGCTCACACATTACTATTGTTTGAGTTTTATCAAAAGGATGCGTCAAAAATTGCATTGCTGATCGGGGTACTCAGTTCAAAATTCCACGTCAATATTTACTAGCTAAAATCCAGAGCTCCTCAAAACCGCTCGATATGTTAGACTATCCCGTTTTCATTCAAGTTTTATGCGAACACATGCTAACAAGATAGAATTTCTTTATGCTGCAAAAAATTTGCTCCCTCTACCGTGAGATCAACAGAATCTTTTAGTAATTGATTTTTGAGCATTTAATTATACGTTCGAATATTTTTTGGCTAACGAGCTTAAAATTGGGAGAAAATATTGTATTTTCGTTTTTTTCACTTTCTGTTTTTGGTTCCTGAGTAACTCTCCAGAATTTGTGAAATTCGTTACGCTCGGCTTGAAATTGGTTGGACGTTATAGAGAAGGGAGAGTGAACTGTGCGTCAGTCAGTTTCCCTTCAGGTTTTCGTAAATTGCAATGGCCAAGGCCAGCGCAGCGCGTGATGTAATTTACTCCCAGCCGAATTCATCTTTTGACGATCAAGTGAACGAAGCAGAATGAGCGAGTTGCCTTCAGTCACAGTCAGTGCATGAAGAGACGACCTCACCGTAGAGCAGCAGAGCACCTCGCCAATGGGCGCGCGCGATTCAGAGCTGAGGTAAACAAAGTAGCAACAGATGGAGTGAGTCTTTCGTGCCCGGGCCACAGTGCCAGCTCCACGGTTTGTTGATTTTCTAAACGACTTTCAAAGGCTTGACTAAGCCGATTAACGTACATTCTCAGGTGAACCAAAGAAATCGATAGTAAAATTCTGAATCGAAACTTATTGTCATTATTGACATAAAAATGATGTAAAAAAGTAATGACGATGGTAGAAAATTGCCTCCGTTAATTCATACAGCAATCAAATCACAGGCGTTTTTACACATAAGTTGCCCCATTGGATGCTGAATTTAAACTAAAAAACGGAAAAATAGCTCTTAATTAAAAAATTAACATTCTTAAGACAGCTCACACAACTTTATATGGTTGGTCACTAGAACTGAACCTGTATTAATTTTTACTCTGAGATGGCTATCACTTCATTTTCGCCACTAACAGACGTAGCAAAAACTTACTCCAGAGAACAATGACTTGAGCAGATGTGGAAAGCGCAGTGGTGCCTATTTTGATTTTTTAATGAATGGTTTAACGGAAAATGGCATTTTTTCCCAGGCATAAAAAAATGCGCAGTTCAAGTCATACTTTAGTTTCATTGCACAAATTTTCGCTAACAGTGCAGCCAAAGCTAGAGAACAAAATTCTACGTAGTGATGTGCGGAGCTTACTCCGGAGGTACTCGTATTCGTTTTCTTTGTTTATAAAGTAGTTGTCAGGGCGTAAATCTTGCACTAAGTTCGGAAATGCCATTTGAGCGTAGGACGCTTGATAAAACCTTTTCTTTAACGGAACTTACGTTTAACTAGAGGTAGGAATAATCATTAATAAACATTAACGAAGTGGTATAATATTTAGTATAAATTAAGAAAAACAAGACCTACATGTTCACGAAATTAGTAAGAACTATTGCAATGTATTAAGTTAGGAGAATGAAGCTGTGCTGTCTAATAATAGGGTTTGGTGCACGAGACACCTGCTAGCAAACAAATGGGAAATTGAAGCCACTGACTACACATGAAAGGAATATAACATTGACATTCAATTATTAGTAAGTAAACTAACGGATTCAAATGGAAGCTTACCAATCGCGGGGCAAAATGACAACGATTTGTAATTGAGTAATGTTTCGCCCACGAAGCATAGATGAAAAATCACGAAGAAGCACGGATCCATATCTACCGACAGTGCATTTTATTTTTGCGATAGCTTCACTTTCATCAAACAAAGTGAACAACTTTCATAAACTCTTGACTTATGGATAAAATAAATATCGTGGATGGGTCTCTACTTAGTACGTAGTGATATTAAACTACAGGGTCCACTTACTTTATATGGCGGATATCTAAGACTAAATACAGTTCCTAAGTCACTTAACCCTCTATGACCCACCGTCCTTCCTGCAGGACATTAGAAAATTCCCATTTTTTTCGTTCAGGTGAGCCTTCTCAAGCAGTAATGCATGTTAGTGAAGAGAAGAGACGTCATGCTTTGATAAATCAGTGTAGTGTGTCATAATATTTCGCTCACTCAACTGTCACGTACTTCTTAGTTTGGTGGAGCGTGAAATCCCTGTGGATGCTCATACACTTCGTATATTTGTGTTAATTTCTTTGCTAATAGCGAACATAGAGTACCACAATAATTATTCATGCACGTACAAAAACCATTCAACATTCCTTTGAAAATACTTTTCATCCAAATAACTTGGTTTTGTAGAGATGTAGAGTAAAATTTCTAATGTCCTTCATGTAGGACAGTGGGTCGTTTCGTCAAATTTTTTATGTAACAATGGATCCACCAAGATTCTATACTAACTCTCCTACATGCAGCATTGCAGAAGTTATTGCTAAAGAAATAGATGCTGAGGCGATGTTGAAGATGCTTATATGACAATTGAACTAGCTGAGCCTATTATAGTTTATTTATGAATTTATAATGACACATATACTGTATAACTATGTGCAATCCGTCAGCAGAAAGAACACCATGGAGAATAATATTGTACCAGAAAAAAGATTCTGTTATAAATGACGATTGAGACAGGCTCTAGACATGGCCCATTAGATTTTACCTGATTTAGATATTGTTTTGTTTCATTTTGATGGTCTTTTTCTCAACAAGTATTTATGATAAATATCTACAATTTTCCTTCTCATACGAAATTACACAAATTTATGAATTTATGTTCATTATTTTTAATTTTTGATGGGTAAAATGTGCAGTCAATCCCAAAAACGTACGTATTTCAACTGTATTTACCGTGGTTTTAGCTGAAAGATGTGTTTTTGAACCACTCTGTTGAACTCTATTCGGCATGTCTTAACGACCCAATGTCCTTCATACAGGACGCTTGAATAAAATTAAAACTATGCTGAAATTTTGTTTACCAGTCATTGAAATTACTTTAAGTGACTAAATTACTCTTCAGAAGCGAAAAAGAAGAAATTTTAATGGCGGAAATTAATTTGGGTTATAGAGGGTTGAGTTAATTAAACGCCTGATAAATTCAGGGGCCTTCACTAAACAAGTAATACTCAATCAGCTATGCCAGGATGAATGCTACTTCCATCGTAAACTTCACGGTGCAATTTCTTGTTCTCTCCGGTCTTCATTCGTTCGGTTTTCTGATAGGAAATGTTTTTCAGTGCATTGTGCAGACATGGTGCTCTTCGAATTGTACAGGCATGGCATAGTTCAGACATAGGGCTCCTCGAATTGTGCATACATGGCATTGTGCAGACATGGAGATCTTCGAATTAACGCTCATCTCACGCGAGTGAACATTGGTAAAGTTTACACTGCGCATCTGTGGGAGCTTTGCGTCGAAATTCTATACAGACACCACTCTTTTTTCATCAATTTTTTCCAAGCGGCCACCAGCAAAATTTTTTTATCAAAATAAGGAATGCCTCATTCTCAATGTTTTTTACAGATTACTTGAGAAATTGACGCCAACGAAGTTCATCAGACTAGTGCTCTGTGCACGAAATGTAACCATCCTGCTACTGCACATCCTCAAATCGATCAGGTACGTACTGGTAACGTTCGTTCATTGCAGAAAGTTTTGTTATTGTACCTGGTTTGTGCTACCGGAAGTGTAACACGACCGCATAACTGCAATCCTCGTATTCCGACAACACTCGTTTGCAAGACAAATTTTTAATTGTCTATATTTGAATATTTTCAAAGCTGCTTCATATTTTAAAAAAGATTCTGCCTAAATTATTTCATGTTGAAAATTTATTAGAATGTCAGTTTCATAAAAATGGGGAAGTGCAAGCGTATATCTAATACTCTTTAAATTTCTAAAAGTTAAATCATTGCAAGGCAAATGTACATTTTTCTATTACTGGTTTGAAACAAGCCAATCTGAAAATCTTCATTCGCTCTGTAATGATTGAATTAATGTGATTCGTCGCTCTCATGTTGAGTAGCTTAGTTGACGCACTGCTCGCGTATTATTTTGGTCAACGATCGCTTACACCACGTGCTCGTGTGGTTTTTAAGACGTGTTTTGCATCAATACTTCACAAACATGAAAAAAAACTTTATAAAAACCTAGCCCTCGATTTGGAGTCGACATTAAATCAAATCTGTTGCTTCACTCAGTATATAACAACAAAACTATATATAGAGAGCCACACAATAATCAACGTAAAAAATGTCTGTAGTTCTCCAGGGCGAATTTTCTTAGCAACGGTTTGATCTGTAGTACATAGACGGATTGAAACGTAGTTCCCAACTCAGGTCAGAGGTAGCACTATTTGGGGTGTGGCATTTCAGATACAATTTTAGATATCACTTCACCTGGCTGCAATTGCATACAATTACGCCAGCATTGAACTTGACAGACTGAAACTCGCAGGTCGCCAAGGTCGCTTTGGCTGTCATCGATTACCTAATCAGTTTATCGTGATAGGCGAATACAATTTCTGATTCTCTATGACAGCCACAAGCTGTTCTCAGCCACAGAGATTGGCGTTCAGATGGAGAATAAAGGACAATGATTTTATTGTGAGAGTGAATATTCTATCTCGTAATCTATAGTAGGTTATTAAAAGGAAAATGATGTCATCATGTTATCTTACATAGGGTCGACCAAACTTATGTTCTCCGCGTTTAGTTCATTAATTATTCTAAAACAAATTTTTCTGTTCTCAGCCCCAAGTTTTTTATTGACGACTGTTAAATTCAAACGCAATAGTAATCAAAAATAGGGTCAAATTTTTTTGATGTGGGCAAGATAAACTTCTCTGAATTCATTCCTACGTGACACTTTGGGGTACAAAAGCCAAACAGAAATCGCTCATATACTTAGATATTACGAAATGGCAAATTTCAACAGCTATAGTAATTTATTAACAGAATTCCCGCCAGAGTCATTCTTGTAGAAAGGAATTACGTACTGCGACTGTCAATGTTTTCGAGATATTTTTGGAATCTCTCTTCTATTATCTTCAGTACTTTGTGTTATTAGCTCAAGGTTGGGCTCAAGAATGTTGATGTTTACCGCGATTTGGTCACGGATATTGTGAGAAGCGTCTTGAATAAATGGCCCTTCAAGCAGCCTCCGAAAAAAGAAACTACAAGGTGTAAGGTCGGAGTTCTTGGGAGGCCACTACACTGCTTGCCCGACTCTTTTAAGATTCGCTCTTTGCACGCTCCTTAAAATTGTTTTTCAGACGGCTTCTCGCGCAAACAAATCTGTGGCGTGGAGCGCTGTCCAGCATCCTAGCTCGTGCGCCGTCTTACATGAGCTATTTATTTTCGTCGTTTCACATATCAAAGTACAAAGGAGGAATGAATTCAGAAAACATTTATTTTGATCAAGTCAGAAGAAAGTAGTCCTTACTCTGAGCGCTATTGCTATTGAATTAAAAGATTGACAATGAAAAGCTTGGAGGTGGAAACAAAAGATTAAATTTCAGAACAGAAACGGGCAAGCCCAGCTCACTACGTTTTAATGCTTTTTGGTAAATCAGTGTGCTAAAATTTGACTTTGTGTTTAAGCCTTTCCATCATACATGAATGATTCGTAGGTGTAAACTGTGAAAATTCACAATTGAAAGCTTGTACAATTCCTTACATTTCATCACTACACGCTGATCATTTTCTTTGACCAAATAATATCCAAAAAATGAGATCGATTTTTCCCAATTTTCAGTACGTTCCTTAAGAAAGTGATTTGTCAACTTCTTCAATTTTGGAAAAAATCAAGCTTCAGGAAAAAAGTAAGATATAATTGAAAGAGCCCAGTGTTTACATCAGCCAGCAGATATCACGATGATGTCACAATGAAAACGCGCTCTGACTGTTTTAAACGTTCAATTTATTTCAGGTTACTTAACTCATGTCGAGTCGATGTTACTAAAATGATGAGCAGTTTGATTAGAGGCCCTCAATTTCTAAAGCAAAGTACTCGTTTTCTAAGGTCTCACAAATTTACGGTTTCTGAATTACATACTGTATATGAACATACATATATACCCATTTTCCCTGATCCGAAAACAAAATTGAGAGAAGTAGAAAAAACAGTTGAGAGTTTTGCTAATAAGATATCATCATATTAAAATCATTTACTATGTATATCTTTTTCCTGCTTTGTAAAAACTGAGAGGAGTGGGAAAATTAGTCTTGAGTGTTGCTCATAGTATTCTTGAAATATTCAAGGCACTTCATCATTTTTACTTATTTCACGGGTCTCTTTCGGTGCTCGGAAATTCGGTTTGATGCTGCATTAGATAAGAGTTTCAAATTTCTCCGACGACTTCAGTATGCATTCTCAGGTGGCTCTGAAATATATTTTAGTTTGTTACCGGGGAGGAATTTGATCTCCTTAAGTACGTTCATTTGATATTTCTCTAAAAAATTTGCCTTCTCAATCGAAACGTCAAATGAATAATACCTTCCGAACGTGCTCGTTACATCACAAAAATTGCTGATTTTCTTGGGCTTAATTGATAATCTTTTTAGTTTCCTTTTCTTTGTTCTTATAGTTTCCTTTTGTGAAGGCTGAGTAACCGGCCAGTTAAGCCCTGACAGTGTTCTTTTCGATTTTCATTTTTCACCTAGTACCTGTAAATGATTTTCCTGACTTTTGTTGGCTGTAGCAATTATTCCGAGACAGTTCAGCAGAAACTTCTGAATATTTTACTTCACGACACATCTTATGCATGTTAGATAAGGGACGAACGAGCAGTACAATCGTCATTACAAACCTCCCTTCATGCAAATCTCGCATTCGTACGTAGTATTGTAGTGCTGCAAAAAGCTCATAAAAGATGAGATGTTCAAGTTTTTCTAATTCCCATTCTTCGATTCAGACCAATCCCAACAATTATTGTTAGAAATTTTGTGCGAAATGTTTTAGGACTTGAAAGTTTTTCGTTGAGATAAATCATTCCATAAGTTATCAACTAACTAGTTATGTTAAGAAATTTAAAGTTCCACAGTTATTCTTTCCATGTTGTGTTGAAGTCTAATTTCAGAATGTATTTTAAAATGCTATTTTTATTGTTTGTTATGTGGTAGTGATCCTAGGATAATATTCTTGGTTGTTTGAAGTCAATATAAACAAAATTAGCGTTAATATTGATCTCTCGATAAATGTTAATACACCTCCACAGCCAATGAATTAATGGAATGGATGTGGAAAAACTATTTGCGACAGTTTCAGCTGGTCGCTGACTCCATTTGACAGTCTGTTTGTGTAGGACAGACTTTGCAGTTGTACTCTTTTTTTTCCCCAAGGGCCATCAGCGAATTTTCACGAATGATCTTCTCTGTAATTTAATGTTTTTCTCAATAGCTATCTAAATCCAAAAAGTTTAACAGCATAATTAGGTCGCCAACAAATTTCTTGGGTTCCCTTCTTTGACTTGAAAATCTAAATTTTTTTTTTGTCATATATGTTTGAGATGATACACTTGAAATGATTGTGACCGCTGCCAATTACATGACAACGCTGAGCAGTGGGAAACAGTGCTGCGATATTGCTTAAGGTTAAGCAACAAATTTATTTTTTTCGAGCTAGCCATTTTGTAAACCACTAGAAGTCTATGAGCTGGCTCATGCAAGCCGTCTCTCATCAATGACTCATCACCATTCAGAGCGACTGTGGCTTGAAACACCAGTGTACTATTACGTAATCAAAGCGCAACTATTTATACATGTTGTTTGCTAAAAAAATAGCCGATTTAAAAATGTCATAGATTGTAAAATATTATAACTAGAAGGCTGAAATAGGTTTCATTGAAAAGAACAAAATTCAAAGTTAAATTTTATGTTTTAATTTTGTTTCTTTGGCATACCTTTGAAATAAATGTATCATTCATCACTGAAACTTTTGCTTTCCGACAATATTTGATCATAACTTCTGATGTTTTCATTTTGCAGCAAAATAATAACTTCCGATCTTAATCCTACGAGGAGATTTCTTGATGATATTACATGTTATAGGGTTTTAATTTTTTTTTTTGAATGAAATGAACAGTAGTTTTCTTTACCTGTATTTCAGCAGATCATATTCTCACATACTTCGTTCTATCATCGTTAATTAATATCCTTACCATGCTAATTCTTGTTTCCGTTCTTCTGGTATGCCAAATAGTTAATAGTATTGAAATAAAGTAAAACATTAAACTTGTTCTTTTCAATAAACTTAAATTTCAGCCTTCTAGCACTAATATTTTGCAAACTAGAGCATTTTCAAATCATCGTCTTTCTTAGCGGACACCTCGTGTAAGATATCGAGTAGTTAATTTCAAAGCTGTTCCTAATTACCGAATTTAACTTCAATTAGACAGAATTTTCTTCCGGGTCACATGATTTCGGTTATTAG
>JACJUY010000119.1:265039-309045 GCA_014220935.1 Platorchestia sp. MABIK | reverse complement strand
AAACTATAGCCGATAGCTTATCAGCCACTGCCAAGTATCAGTTCTTTTTGATTTTCTGTCGATCAGCTCCGTCCGCTGTAGTGAGGAAGCCACGCGAAGTCCAGGCTCAGAATTGCCAAACAATCGAGATGATGCACTGGATCTTCCCTGTCCTGTCCATGTTATTGGGCAGAACTGTTTCTGTTTCGTGTTTTCCATCGATGAAACTCGGTCTTACGACGAGCTGTTGCTATTGCAAACATCAATCTCAAACGACTCAATTTCTCATTGAATGGAAAAGTCTTGCTGAGTCGAATGTTTGTTTTACTGTACAAATCGAAATGCACGAGCTTTTTGGAGGGCTATGCAGTAAAATATCTTGTGTGGTATCACTCTGAAATTATGTCGTGGAGTCTCGTATAAGACCTTGAAAAATCTTTGGTTCATAATACACCAATGTAAACAGCCTTATCTTGAAATAAGTGAGACATGAACTCTAAATGTGATGCCACAGCCCTAAATTTCCAGCTGTTTTAACTCTACTCGTACACTAACTGCATGATCCATACCAACAATTTCATCAAGATTTCCCGCGTACGTTCAGTTATAAATGAATTTATAACGATTATCTAAATCAGTAATTGTACCATATTTTCTGAACTCGGAGGAATTTTACGGTCAGTTTTGTCAGTAATGCCAATAAAGAAATCGAAAATATGTTTCCAAAAGATTGATCATACACATAAACGAGGGGTAGGAGCCCTGAATGTTCCAAGCATTTGATTATGATTGCAAGGAATATACCGCAGAGAAGGAGAATTAAAAATAAGTTATGAGTGCTGACAATATAAAACAGATCTATTGATCAATATTTAATTATAATGTTATTTATAATTATAATGAACTGTTAACTTTGATGTCCGCGAGTGTTTGGATGATCGCAGAGGCATGTTGAATTTGTTAATTTTCCAGTCTTAGCTCCCTGAGCAGATATTGAAAGAAGCTCGATGGTTTCTTTCCCTCCGTAGATGTTACACTTATTGATAATGAATGTTAGAGACTTGAAATTTATTTTTTATAAAATTAGCTGGCTGTAGAAGATAAATGATGAACGAGTAATGGGTCTTTTGGAACTCTGAGAGTGAATGCATTAAGCTACCGAATTTTGGAACGAAAACCATCTACAGTTAACCGCAAAATTCCTTTTTTTTCTAATGTTCCAGATTTTTCATTGACTCTTTAGTGTTTCTTTTGTGTTGTTCTAATCAACAAACACCACTATTGCCGTTCAAGCTGTTAAATCTAATCAGGTAACGCAAAAACATCGTTTGGTCGTATTTTTTATGTCTGGGATTATATAATTTTTACAAATGTCTCCCGACGAACTTTGTAAATCCTTGAAAAATGATAGCTTTTTATTGTCTGTTTGCAAAGTTTGTGTCGGGTACACGGTAAAAGAAATAAGAATGAGTGCCTGCATGGAAGAGAATGATTATTTAGAAAGGGAATGTGCATTTAGACGTTGAACCACATTTGATTTTGATTAAAACCACATTTTAATTATCTCAGCCCTCAAACTTTATGGCACAGATACTCAAATTGATTCGTGCTATGCTAGTCATGTCACTTTGCTTACTTTTCGTTTCCCAACAAACTGGTAAGTAGAATAAAGTGAAGGAAGATCGCCTCGAGAGAACGTTCAAGATGTTTTAATTTTCTACAAATCCCAATATTTTTGATGTTTTCATTCTTTCCACTAGCAGAGCCAAATAATTTATATCCACTCAAATTGCACAAAGTATCTGACAATTAAACGTTTTTCATAGCAAACCCAAAAGAATAACTGTATAAAGTTCTATAAATCACTTTTCATTTTTCGTACAAGATTCATTTTTCCTTCCCGTAGAAGAAATAGAAAAGAAGTATTCCATTGACGTAGTTGAACACATCACACGTGTGCCTTCAGCGCTACAGTTTAGAGACAGGGATCGCAAACTAACTCATTCAAATCAAAGTGAGTTACCTGCGTTAATTTTAGTCCGATACCATTTGAGTCCGCTTCACCAATTGATTTTATGATAAGATTTGGTTCAATTCAATTAAGATAATTTCAACATGCAATTTAATTTGTCATAACGAGTATTTGTTTTGTAAATTAAAAGTATGCTTTACACGATGAAGAACTTGAGCTTTGATTTGTGTTTCGAGCAACAGAATTTCAGACTAGCTGGGTTCAAGCGATAGAGCCCAAACAAGATAAATGATAAATCTCAGTTCATGGATGTCGACGATTTTTCAGAAGGCTACACAAATATATTTTAGCTTCCATGGGAGCACACCTCTAGCCCACGTTTACTATGGACCTAACTTTTTGTGCGTCGCTAAGCAAACTCCAGGACTTAGAAAATATTAAATACCTACAGACTCTGTTCTCAAGATTTATCAACCATTGAACATGTTAGTTTCGTAATTTGACAGATATGCTATTGCAGTGACGGTGAATATTTTTACCAACGAATTCATAAAATTTTGATGAAAGAAACGTAACAGGAGCTTTAATTCGCTCTAATATTTGAGCAATTCAGTGAAGTTGAACGAAATTCTATAACAGTTAATTCTGTTAATATTTTTTCAAACGATAAATACTAATCAGACATTTATTTTTCAATATTTTTCAATTCAATTCTTCTCTTGCATTTTCCATGAAATAATCTTTCAGGTAAGGATACGAAACAAATTTATAAATGTGCATGGAATTGGTTGGTACCATCAGCTGACAGATTTTTCCACGAATGATGTAACTTATTGGGCTGCAGATTCCATTTTTGAACCTTCAAACGATTTCAGTCGTTCAAAATTATTACTATATATCGTTTAATTAAATTAGTTTCTTGGATTCTGAAAATTAATTTCAAGACACCATTCAAATTGCTACTAGAACATTGTTAATGAACAATAAACACTGTGAGACGTTCTCACAATAGAGATTGGATATGATTATCGTTGATTTTGACACCGTAAATACTGTTCAGGTAAGTTATTTTGAATTTGAAAGCAACTTATTTGATTTGCTCAACCTATTCGTATAATGTAGAACACTGAAAATATGGGAAGAGCTTGGGGAAAAATGCAGGGAAATAACAAAAAGAAAGCTACATAAGAAGCACAGAGAATTAATTCGACTAAAAAATAACGCATCTACATGGAGCGCACAAAGGTAACGTACATCATAGAATGACATAAACTCATTTTTTTTGTGACGTAAGTCCTTTAATTATCAAAGTAATTTACGTGTTTTCAAATAGTTTAGCAAATCTGTAATTTTTTAAAAGCCAAGGAATTTCCAAAAGTTGTTCGTATACTTGAGATTGAAGTATTCAACTGGTCACTTTGGAGGTGATTTTTTACAATCATTTCAAGGTGAAATACCTTTTTGTCTAGGCCACTGAGGTGCATTGAAACAATCCCACTCAACTAGTTCAAGAAACTTTAACTGGTAGAACTCTTCTGCATGGACATTTTCAGGCGTTTTTGCCTCAATGGTAATTTATGCCCACGAGTCAGAATTATTGGAATCTTTTTGGCAAAGCCTTAATCAGCTTTGGTTAGGTGTAGAATTCGCTCTTCTAGCGTGATATTCCGTGTGAACCATACGAGAGTATTACCTCAGCAAAATGAATTGATCAGATGGAGTTGCTTTCATTGCGTCTGCCCTACTTTTCAATGCTTAATGGGTGCTATCGAATATCATCAGCTCCTCTTAAAAAAATAATCTCAGCACACTCTTTTAGGACAATGTACCCTATTGAAAACTATCCAGAATATTCAGTATTTTTCCAAAATTCAATGTTGTGCAAATTTTTCATAACAAATTTTTAATGCAGTAGTGTATTTTTGGTTGTTCAGTGTTCTATGATACCATTTCTTTTCACAAGTAAACTGAGGAGTGGTAGTTGGCTTACAGCTTAAGCATGAATTCTCAGTACTCGATAGATTCACAACTACTATTTTATTGCTGTTGCTGAAAGCAGTCGGTACAAAAATCAAATAAAGCAACCGGTGTGAAGACTTGGAGCTTCACAGTCCTGTCTGCTGTTAAAGAAGCGCATCTCGTCCAGGCGCTTAGCTCCGATATGACCGTGAATTATTAGGACCTACTACTGAGGCAGGCTGCTTTCAGCTCCAGCAATAGCTAGTCAACTGTATTTGGCTTTTTTTATGCAACACATAGATAGTTGAATGTTCGGAGCAATATCCGTAGATTTGCTTCATCCTTATTGATTTCATCATTTTATTTGTTGTTCATCTTTTATTCAACATAGTTTGAAGCGTTAATACGATTTCTTTCTTAATCAATGCTCAACAAAGCTTTGCACAGGATATGATTCAACTGAGTAGCCATGTTCGGTCTTGGTGAACATTGCTGTTCACAATAATACTGAAAAACATACGGACGTAAAGTCTGTCTGTATATTCAAATTAATTTCTCGGTCTCTTTTCTCTAAAATATCAAATCAAAATCACAATAAAAGTGCTCTAAAATCAAGGGAAAATACACAAATGCAGAAAAACTTTTCATACCCCAATGATTTAAGGCTTTGCCTGTCAGTACTTTTGAGGAAGATATTCTTTACTGCTTCCTCTGTCGTAAAGTTTCTGATTCTTCCACAGCGCGTGTTCCCTATATATGCATTCTATATTTATCTCTTCTGAACTGCTCCCGACATGAAATATGCGGTTGTATACAGAACAAAATTATTGGTGCATTTTACGACATTTACTGAACGCAGTTACATTCTTGCCGAAATAGACCTTAGGATTTTGGACGCCGTTGAATAGGACCTGTCACAGGCTAAATTATCTGTTGCCGGCCTGAGCGATATGTGTTACGGAGACAGCCTGGAAGCAAGGGATAAACCATGGATAGCTTCTTTCAACAGCTAAGCTTTCACTTGATTTTTAATGTTAAACTAAGTTTGTTAACGATTTTTTCCTTCGTAATGCTAACATCAACATTTGAGAGTTCCGTCATTTCAAGAAGGTTCGATGGGATCCGTTATACATCTAACTGTGTTTGAAAATTATGACTGAATAGAAATAGTTCCCTAGAATAAAAACATCAGACTTGAGAATTTGATGATGGAAGTTATACTAAAGGTTCCATAAATGCAAAAAAATCTGTTGCGATTCTAGTTTGCATACATTTCTTTGATGAATTCTTGCTTTCTCTTAGTTTCTTTTGAAGAGCGATTTCCATTTTATAAGGAGGATTTCCTTTGCCATTTTTGAGTGGGTATCCTGGATCTCCGTGAGAACAGTTTCCTTAATTTCGTTTTGAGCAGTTTTTGCAGAGCTTCAAGGGCGTCTGGCCGGAGGGTGCGCCCAGCTCCACGGTCACACTCAGTGTCACGCCGACCGCAGCAGCGGAAGGTTTGGTGGTGGTGAGTGTGGTCACAGAGTGCCGCCATACCTTATCGAGGCTTTACTCCCACACGGCGTTCGCTTCCACTTCGTCGTGTAGAAGAGAATATACTTTCCCTTCGTCATTTGAACAAAGGTTTAAAGACCTGGCTCGAATTTGCTGCTAAACGATAGGCCGACTGTCCGGCTAATTAATATAACATTACAAAAAAGTTTTATTTGTGTTTGGAAGCTTCCAGTTTCTATATCGGTTCTGAATCGCCATAAGTGATGTTTCTGAGACAGCTTTGAAAATCGTGGTTTTTGTGCCGTGGGTATTCAATACAGCATAGGTCAGCTGTGATCAGTTGCGGAACGTTGTCATTCGAAAATCAAATTTTTTCGAGTAACTGCCGGGATGATTCTCTCTCAAATTTGTGCAAGTCAAGGCGAAGAATGTTTCAGTTTTTATGTGCGAAAAATTATGCATCGCTAGCTTAAGATGTAAATATATCGCATTTATCTTGCTATATAATTTATATTTAAGTTCCCTAAATACTAAATTTTTGCTTCAAATATGTTGTCGTCACATATAAGACAAAATCATCAAAACTAATCCGCAGTTAAGCCCAAATCATATTTTTGCGCTCACGCGCCGGGTGCGCAACACTTCGAGCTAAGGAGTCGATAACTGTTTCCTAGCCAACTTTAAAATTTTAGTGAATGATTATTAGAAAGTGAAGGAGGGCTTCGTTGTCAGTGGAGTTGATGGCGACAATAGCGCGGTGCCGCAAGAGCGTCCTGAGGCGCAAAGAATGCCCGCCACGCGCCTGTCGAGGCCACAATGCGCGAGTCGCAGCGTCTGCCCATTTTTCTGTTATGGGTCCCGCTGTAATGGCGTGCTGGCAATAGATCCTCTGTAATAAAACGAGCATTAGCATTCCCAATGCGCGCTTCTGCCCATGTAAACAATAAACGATAGGAGTGCTCCGCAAGGCGAGAATTTCGGCTGCGCTCGGAATTCAAAACTTGTTTTGTTCCCACAAAATTTTTATGCGTGTGGAAACTGCATTTTACAACATGTGTCAGTGAAGTTTGAAATGTACCTGATTCGCTCTTTTTCTTTCCCTTTTAGTTGATGTACATTTTCAGTAGTAAGGTGGCATTGTTTTGGTACAGACATAACTTCATTCCGTTATCAAAAATTAGAAGTGCAAATTTTGACCCGTTTTTGATCTGTTTGTGATATCATTATAATAAATAAAACAAAAAATTTCAATAACTTCAAGTCAGATTCTATTAATTTCTACGTGTACCTGTGATATTTACTGAAATAACCTTTCATTCCTCCTTCGATAACTCCCCTTCACATCCACTGTGCATTAAAGATTTGGTTATTATTTTCAATCAGTATACGGATCAGACTTCTTTTTATATGTTTTGTGCGTCAAATTAGAGTTTATTATTCGGCAGGAAGGTAACCGAGGAAAAATTTCTTTTTCTCTCTAGAAGTTCTTTTGAGCTAGAACAAGGCTCAAAGAAATTTCTTTGTGTAAACTCCATGCTGAGACAAAAAATTAGAAACCAAAATTCGTTTTTAACTACTTCGTTCTCCATGTTCATTGTTGCCTCTGGATGCTTTTCGAAATACATTCACTGCGGAACTCGCAACGTATTTTGCCTTCTGCGGTTTTTCATGCATTTTAAATGGACAAAATATGTTGTCCCCAAAGAATGCGCAACGAGAAAAGTTTTTGCTGTTTCTGAGCGGTTGTGTTTTGGAGTTCCAGGCTCCAAATGCTCGTACTTTTGCCGGTTCATGTCGTTCGTCAAGCCGCTTTAGAATAATGCCCAACCATAAGCCGGAAAATAAGGTCTGAACCGCCACTGCCTGTCGGCAACGGCATGCATATTTGCGGGTAGTATTAAGGGCAGCGATAAGTTTCGTATTCACTTCTAGGTGAGCGTATAAAATGGAAAAAATCTTCTGACTATGATGGTAAAATTTTTTCACTACTGAAATACCACGAGCGGTTTTGTTGTGGGTAATAAACACATTTGAGGGAAAAAGACGGGCATAAACATAAATGTCACTCAACATATCTGTTGTAGGAAGTTTTCATAGTTTTTCCAGCACAATGATTGTCTTTCCCAGTAAGTAGTTGAAGAGTGCTAAACGTGTAGTGGGATTTTTTCAAATCATGCTTTCGACACCGTAAATTTATATCACCGGTAGAGCGAAGTTAATATTTGAATTGTTCATTTTACACTTGTATGGCAAAGACATAATCGGGCATAATACAAAAATGTAAGGACGAAATATCAATGTTTTGGGTTTCGAACTAACGAACCAATGTTTCGAAGTAACAAACTGCATGGTTCACCAAGATTTCACGATTACGGTTCTAAAAACCTTGAGAAATTTTAGATTTTGAATTTCTTTTTTAGGTCATTATACAACGGTGATAAACGATTACGTTGTCTAATAAACGCAACGTAACATTCGAACAGATTTATTCATCAATGCTGAAAGTTATCGAGTGCTGAGAAAGCTATATCAGCATAATTGCTCTCGCTGTCTTCAAAAATGAACAAGTGATTTAATTTCTGCGAATAAAAAGTATTCTACATTAAATTAAACAAAGAATGGGAAAATAAATGTGATGATTAAAGTATGTTTACAACGTTAACTTCACCGTCAAAAAATGCCTTCAGTGAGTGTGTACTCATTGATGTTGAAAAAGAAACATATTGCAGGTAGCTCAAATAATTAAATTTCGTATTTCTCACGCAGTTCGTGATTCCCACTGTCTAAGCTCGCTATAAGATTTTTCAGTAAGCTGTTATTTGATACGTAGAAGTATTGTGAATATAGGAAAAATTGGCCAGTTGTTGAGAAAAAAAAAACACTCAATGATCGAGCATGACTCCATCAGAAGTGATGTCGCCTAAATTATTACAATTTTGTCCAAGTTTGAAGCAACGCTCGCACAGAAGCGCAATGCGATGGGATTGATGTAAAGGCATGAATGTTCAATTCAAGCAAATATTCGTACACCGGATCTAAAAGAAATGTTACGCTTCACTTTACGGCTAACTCATTTTCTGAAAACATTCGACAGCCAGTCTCTAAAAATAAAATGGTAATTCAACAAGCGCTTGTGAAATCCTTGTAGAATTTTGAGCACGAGAAATTGCGTTACTCAATTTATAAACCAGAAATATGAGAGTTCTCTGCTGCGAATACTTCAAAAACTACATTTATGTTGAAGATAGTCTAATGAATTTTGATCAATGGAAAAATGTTTTCTTTCTGCAATCTATGTCGATGGCGAGCAAATAGAACATCTGAAATTTCCCTGACACCGCGAATGAAAGGTAATAAAATAATTACACACCACATTTGTAATATCATTCCATCTGGCAAAAATTAGCTATGATCGCTCATCCAACGTCTTCTCGATTCGGTTATTGATAGTATCTCCTAACGACTCATTAATATTCATACTTGAACCAACGTGGGATGTTTTCCAGTTGAGCGCCATGAAAGCCGACCGCAAATCTCTGAAAATGTAAACGTTGTGGAGTCTAAATGGATTGTGGATTGAAAATTATCTGAGGCAAAAAATAATAGTCGTAACTGCATCTGGTGTAAACTGTTCAAATGTGAACTCGCAAATATTTTCAAATTCAAATGTAAATAACACTGTTTTGAACCGAGTGAATATGAAAAATTGCGTTCTTGATGAATGGAAAAACTATTTCATTTAATGTAAATGCTCGTACTCAATATACGGTGCAGTACTTATGTTTCAACGTCAGTGAAATTAAGAAGTGAAATTGACGCAGTTCATTCGCATTTGACAACTGACTTCAGCACTCAATGGATCGCGTAGTAAATTGTTAGATAAAATCAGGAGTAAAATCTAAGTCGTTTTAACTTGATCGAGATTTGTAATTTTTTGTGATAACTCACTGATATCACTTTTTAGTGCTGCTCTAGCGTGAGGTCTATGTACCACACAATAGCATGAGATCTACCTCTAGCTAGTACGATAGTGTGAGGTTAGGTTAGGTTAGGTTAGATTACTAATGGATATTACTTATTTCCATACATTTAATTTTGTGATAAACACTTAATTTGAACATCTCGAACTGCATCAGGGTAGGCGATATATGGCGGTAGGCCTCACTCTAGAGTTGCACCCACTTTTTCTTATTTCCCTTCAGTTAATGTTCATATTAGATTGAGACTCGCATCCTATGTAACATTTGCTGTTGAAACATTTCTCGATAACTATGCCAATGTGAAATTCAAAACTGAAAACATTAATTAACTCTGCTGATCGAGCGAAAAGTAAGCATCAACATTCTTGGCATCTTCATCCACATTTGTTTCGTTACAAAACAATGTGTGATGATTGTTTAACAGGAAGCATGAAAGGTAAAAACTCGAGGTTAATATCAGTGCAGAACAAAATTAAGTATTATTTACCTGGAATGGATTTGTTTCCTACAATATCCTCGAAATGTTGGCAGTAATACGGTGTGATATTAGTGACAGGGATCAGCTATAGGAGCCCAATTCTGGAGCACAGTCGTAATGGGAGACATTATTCAGCTCGTTCTCAGCGTAGGATCATAGCATACGGGTTCTGACTCATGTTGGATGAGTGAAGCTAAGACAAAATGATCCACGCTGCCCTCTGTAGCATCTTGTTTGCTCCGTCAAGAATAGTTCTACTCTTTATTGTATATACACGACTTTGCATTTTTGATTCCAAGCACAACTCACATTTCTCTTTAGCCGATTGGCAGCTCACAATACTCCGGAAAGGTAGTGTAATAAAAATAGTAGCTACAACCAAGTTTTCAATGCTAGTTTGTAACATATTTGAAAAATTACGGAACGAAATTCCTTTAACAATAGTTCGAGTGCAAATGGCCGGTGAAATGCTGCTGCGTAAGTGTGTACAAGGGTTGGAAGCATCAGAAAGCCAAAGGCAGCTGTTCCATGCATAGTAGTTCCATTTCCTAAGCCAGAGGTAACTACTAAAGCAAACTGAGCCGTTGGAACAGTTCCAACAATTCTTGTAGAGCAGGCCGCTGTAGTAGGTCAGCGAGCCGGGCAGCCAAAAGCACCAGGCAGCCCTGAGTGCTCGGCGACTTTAACTGCATTCACGGTAAACGACTTTATTTTAAATGCAGACCCTACCGACAACTTCACTGTAGCGTCATATACATACGCTTGAAACGATGTTGTTGCTATGTTAAAAGTGGACACGTTTGTTGCAACGTTCACCTTCAGAAAACAAGGCGCTGCTCTCTTCCGAAATTAAGGGGAAGGAGGATTTTTTTTTTGAGGCTGGACCTGCGGACGATCCTACTGCTAAATCAATCTGCTTTACAAGTCGATTTTTATCGTGTGTTTAGTAGCTACATTCGCTGTACGTTTTTATATGTCAAACTGCTAATACTGCTGAGAGCATTACTACTTCCTATCCGACAAAAACCTAGAGATATCCGAGTTGGAAGTGAAAACAGCTTTCTTAGAACGTGAAAGGCAGCTCAGAAATTTTCATAAATTCTCTGAAATCGTAGAACAGATTTTTCTCATTATTTTTGTCGATCCCGAGTTTTGTTACTATACCGAATCAACGCAGAGAATAACTTACAGCCTGAGGAGTTCGACTTTTTTCATCTCTTTACAATGATGCGTATTTGACATAAGGTTAATAACATAACTGTTACTCTACAAATTAGGCACTACTAACAAAAAATTAACAAGAAACTATAGGAGCTCAAAATCGTGTATGGTGTTTAGGACGCGAAAATACACTGTATAGCACAGAAAATTTAGCAGTTCTTCGAAGTTGCCCGCGTGTAATAAAGTGTAATCCCATAAAGTATTAAGGCTGCTAAGATTTCCAATCTTTCAGCAGCCCTTCAAGCTGCAATAAAATCGTGCAGAGGCACCTTGTGTGGCCAGTCACGTCTGCCTCGCTCATTAATGGTTGTTGTGCAGGGCTCCTAATTGAGCTTGGCTCGTTAAATCATTGCGCCTGCTCTTCACAACATTAGAGCGTTAATATTTCTGTGTGCGAAAATAACATCTTTCTTTGACGTTCGAATTTTTGATGAATTTTTTCCTTTTTATTAACTCTCAGGTAATGAATGTGGTGTTTAAAGTATACCCGCAGTTATGATATTAGTCTTTACGAGTGTTTGCGGGTCTACATTCCAAGCTGTCCACTTAAACATATAACGCAGATGGAAAATTCACTGATGGGTCTTAAGATTCGCCTCTCTTTCACGTATAGAAGATTCTCCTTTGGAGAATGTACGCTAGAAATTCAGCCCTCAACAAAACTATTAAATGACACCGTGTAAAACAAAACCACACAGTCGCATCGTTCGAGCTATTTTTGAGATTTAATATTAAGCATTGGACAAATTTCACTGCAAGATAATGAGCGTTGTTTTCATGAAATGCCGTTAAATTCCTGTTTCGGAAATATTTAACTTAGAAAAAGTGAAGGTACCGCAGTAGAATGCAATACAGAGGCAACACTGCTGAAGGTTGCTCAACATTACTACTTGATTACTTAAGTTTTGTTTCCTACAATCATTCACTGCGATTTGAACGTCAATGATAGGCAAACTCAACCTGTTAATTTAAGTATTTCAGATTCGAAATTCACTGTAAAACATGTTTTAAAATAATCATCTCATTATCTCTGTTACGCGTAACCACTCAAATAATAGCGTTAACAAAGAAAAGATCATTTCTTCCCATGGGCATCTTTAGTAACAATGTTTTAAAACCTTTTTTTGTAGTTATGAATACAACAATATACGTGAGCTGAAAACTGCGCATCACATGAATTCTCTTAATAAATGAAATACATTTATTTCTGGGAACCAATGAATTGAATCCCAAGTTTATTATTCATGTACACTTTTTCATCATTACTTGAATGCCTCCTTGATATCAGTCCCATTCAAAACCCGCTGATACCAGAAGGGCCTATATTATCCAAAATGAAACTAATGAAATGCAGGATTTCAAACTCATGGGTAAAATGAAAGGTTGCCTAAAAACTGTTCTACCGTTTTGAACATTCATGACAAGAATTATGAAAGATCCAAAGTACTAGTTTTGTACAAAAGAAAGAAAAATGAAAGAACATTTTGCTTGAAATTTTTAAAAAATGTTTTCTATTATTAACCAGGTACAAACGATCTCTTTCCTGAGTATTTTCCATCACACTTCTCTGAATATGTGATGGAATGATTCGAGTTTCTTCGGTTGTACACTGTTTTAGAACATAGCGAGTGTTTGGAATGTTTATTAAAACTTTCTCCATGAAATATCCACAAGAAAAACACAGGGAGTTAAATCCAGCGATCTAGATGGGCTAGGAATATCACCATAGCGTATAATTTTCGACCTGGAAATGCTGTCCCTAGCAATGTCGCTGCGTCTATTGCTGGGTGAGATGTGGTCCCATTTTGCATAAACCATGTAACTACTGAGGCTTCCTCTTGCAGCTGTTGTAGCAATTTATTTTCAATCATTTCTTCACACCTTACTCGTGTGACTGTGACAGTTACTGTCACATTTTTTCAAATAAATCTGACCGATGATTTTAAAACTCATTCCTCCGCACCAGACAGTAACCTTGTGTGCATGAAGCTGGCATTCACGAAGATTTTTAGGATTTCTTAACCTCAAAATCAACAGTTCTACTCATTCAAATGTGCATCCAGATGAAAGTAAGATTCATCAGATTTGATTAAGTGCAAGATGAACAAGAACGACTTTCCATTGTCAAATTCGTAAATAAATGTGAAATTTTATTTCTGATTGTCTGTAACCCGCAACCCAGGTACCAGCTGATTTTGTTACGAATATAATTTTAACCCCTGTTAAATTGTATGCTATAGTGTCGAACGAGGCAGCCCAAATTGAGTACTACTTGTCCTCAATAATGTTGTACCATCTTTGGTAACGTTGAGACTCACACGGTGAACAGCTTCTGCAATGCGGAATGTCTTCGTTCTTCCAGTTCGACCTTGGTCAGTATCAGATCCCGAACGTTTAAATTTTAACACCGAAGCAAATATGCAAAGTTTAGATAAAATTGCTCAAATTTTCTCAAAAAAATCGTTGCATCTCTAACTATATATGGTATTGTTGAATCCGTAAGTCTTATAATGGCTAGTCTGTATCTTTAACACAAAAAACTCCCAATATTCCTCTTCCATTTGAACTTAGCCATAACATTGTACCTGTTATATTTTTTTGTTTGATGAATGTTTGAAGTGGTAGTGACTTTTGGGCCACTACAACGAATCATTAAATCTTTCTTAAAATGCTTCTTCCCTTATACTACACTTACCTTTACAGCAAGTACGTGGGATACTTGAATACACAGAAAACTAGTTTAGAAAGTCTTTGATTTGCTAAATTTCAAAATGCAGGACTGCACACGGGCTTCGCATGAAGCTCTTCTCTGATCCGCAGAGAGTGGACATTCATTGTAAATTAATTCGCACTCCCGTGTGGATTTGATTCCCTTACTACTATACTTTTAATCGAACTTTTGCTGTAATTGCGATCAGCTTAGCACATCTCTATTCGATGTTGCATTTATCAAGGGCTTCTGCGCGTTACACCGCAGGCGGCTTGAGATTGTGTCTAGTCTTTAATAATGATGGCAGGAGGCGAGTGACCTCATCGATTAGGTTGCGTGCAGCACCGTGAATGATATTGAGAAGCAGGTACAAAACCTGAGGAACAGGTCATAGGAGCGTCTAAGGGATAGAAGCGTCTGAAGAAATGCGTGGAAGAATAATTGGCCAAGTCTCATATAAAGTTATCTTAATAGCATCTTTTCGCTTAGCTCATTTTGACGATGTATTATAATCTTGATTGAGACCATTCTTTCACGTGTGGGGGGAGGACATGCGTTGGGGTGCTTGAGCTGTACTCAATTCCTTTCTAATCTAGACAACAACAAATGAGCGCTACAAAATGCAGCAGTTGATGAGATATTCCGTCCACTCAAACGTGTACGTCATTCACGGCAATTAGGAAGACTTGTGATAAACACCTCATCAAAACTGAGAACTAGAATGCAGCAGTGATGTGGAATATAAGAAACGTACCTGAGATTAAAATCAGTTCATTCTACATAGTTACGATCAGTAAGACGATGCAAAATTATGGTGTAACTAGAAGTCGCTTAGGCTGGAACGCAGTCGACTTCATGAATGCTTATGTAAGTGGCCATCATCCTAGTTATTGAAAGGTTGTAAGAGAAGTTTTGGACTGAAGGTGAAATTCCGCAACTGAGAAGTGTACAACAAAATAATGTGAGAGTAGAATGAGAAAGTGTCTCGAGTTGGACAACGAACCAATGTTTTATCTGAAATGTGTTGTTCATTGAAGAAATTAAATAAATTCAGTCAGTTAGCTGCTCTCCACAAAGCAAAAAGCTACAGATTTATTTGCAATCTCAGACTTATAATTTAATCAACGTATGTAAGGAAAGTTTTATTCGTACAATGCCTCGGTATATTTTATTCATAATAAACTTCGTTTTATTCCGACCACTTATTTCAAATATAACATGAAATAGTAACTCTAACTGAAAACGAATTCAAAATCAACGGGTGTAATAATAAACATGCAGACCACAATGCTTCTTGAATACAAATTGAGTAGTGGAAAATATAAATAATGATTATAAGCTTAACCTCTACAAGAAATCATGACCAATTTGGTAAAGCGTTCAACATTTGCGCTCAAGTGAAATTCTCTACAATGTCGACGCAACTTTTTTTTTGATCGGTAAAGCCTGGGAAAAGTGGTCGAAGTATCTTTTTGGCAGCCTACGAGTAATTGATTTTCTTTGCGCTAAATTAGCAATCCATGGTTGTACACTACTGGCATGGTGATAAATGAAAGGGGCCGGTGGTAATATTTGTTTTGAGTTTTATTACAAGCATAAAATTAGCAGCGTGTGCAACTTAACTTTTTTTCGGCGGTTGAAAGTAAGTCTTGAAAGTTTGCTTGTTCATTTCATCAGAACACAAGAATCTTCATAATTGTTTAAATTGTCGTACGTAGAATTTGAGTTATCACAGATAGTTGTGAGGTATTTCTATTGATTTGCAGTGAGCGCAGAAAATGTGCGTATGAAAGAAATTTCCAGTCTTTTTTCCCCCATAGTTTTTAGTGCATAATTTCTTAGAAACTAAAATGTTGATGCAACTACAAACGTATAAAAAACTCGAATTGCTGGTCACTTAAAAATTTGCCTGTTCCAGCATCCTTGCTCATATGAGCTTTCTCTTTAGGATGAAATTGGGGAAAATCGATTGCTGTTCCTCTCCTGAACCATGCTGTCAGGACATTTCTAATTTTGCCATGCTAATCTACACTGACCATCTGTTCGCCATCTTTTTGTCATTATGATAAGAGTTTTCACTCGAGTATAAACCAACTTAACATCAGTTAGTTTTGTTGCACTCTCAGAACGCAGCCAAACATAAAGTTGGATTATTTTTTGTTCGTAAATTTGGTGAAAGCATCTGGTGCATCGAAGTAAAGCAGTATTATTTGTATACATGACTAGCTTTTTGCAATCAATTACTCTAACCAGTTAGTCCTAAGCATTTACGAAAGGTGTGAGTTTAAAGTCGTGAATGATGAAAGTTGAGGGAGACTTTGCTAACAAGTTTATAAAAATAATGTAAAACAACTTTATAAAAATAATAACAACTCTATAATAAAATTATAATAAATATAATGTTAATGCACAAATTGCTTTGACAGCTTAAAATGCCAGCTGCTGAAAAAGAAAATGACCTGATCAATTTGAACAGCGGAACTCAACACGCCGAAACTGCTCAGGATCTTCTACAGGTACGTAACCCTGCGACTTCGTGTGATGGAAGCAGCAGGCGGTGAACTGGTCACACTTTTAAGGGAACGGAAGCGCTTGTCTCCACGTGACGTCATTCAGTTACAAATGATAGGCTCTACCGTAACTCAGAGTGCCGCGCAAGAAATGGACTGTCACGGCGTACAAACGGACTCCCGCGAAAAGTCCTTTTAGGGAAAAGGAAGCAGAGTTGTCTGGATCGTTTGGACACCACGTAACTTGGCCCAAATTTTACTCAGGAGCTAGTCTTTTCAGGCTTGTGAGCCGACGTTGAATTGAGCCACAGGGCACGGCTAATTCTAACTATGGAGTTTTACAACTTGTTGAAAATGAACAGAGAAGTGACGTGAAGTGTATGTCTAATTTTGGATCGAAAGTTAGATCGGTCTAATGTCAAAAGTAGTGAAAACTCTTCATTAAATTTTAAGAACGGTATGAGCAAATTTGAAAGACTATGATTGTGGAATGTGGATGTAATTGGAAACAACAAAAATGCATCTTTGAAAACAATACACACTGTTGGTACTTCAATATTGCAAATGATTGTTTTTTGGTAAAAAAGTAATTCTAACTTAGTGAAAAATGACAAACTGATATTTGGAGAATCAACATAGGTATCAGAAAAGTAATATTCAGGGCTTCTAACCATTCGACTTTCGACATCAGCTAGCACATGATTCAGTTTATTGACAGTGACAGGAGGTGAAGATTTTACGCCAAAGTGCAAATTTCTCTCCAGCAGTCAATAAAACACATTAATTTTTAGTATTTTAAATTTGCGCATTTTTTTAATTCAGAAAATATACAAAAACTGGCTTAACAATTTTCTTAACACTGAATTGAGCGATTCAGCGATTCACCACGCTCTAAGTATTAGCATAAATCCATGCAGGAAAACCACCCACATTATTTATATGAAAATTTCGGCAACCTTCAACGCTAATTTTGTAAGCTCAATAATTTCTATTTCAAATAGTGTATACCCGTAAAACACGGTTTAAATCCGTTAAAAACCGTCTTTATTTAGAGGGAAATGCTTTTCAATCATCTGCACGGAAACGATGAGTCAAATAGTGAACATTGAAGTTGCTTCTTCTATTCCCCCAATTGTGTTACTCACAGCTGAGCCATGTGCTAATATTAGTGACGAGCCATGAAGTAACTTGTGCTCCAAGCACATTCACTATGAAGAAAAACAGCATAAACAAGCGCTTTTTCCGATTTACACATTGGGCAGAATGCGTGTATGAGGAATGCGTCATCAAGCTCCTGGTTCCCGTCATGGTAAAAATGACGTACATGTTACCCGTGATAAGGCAGTTGCTCAGTTGAGCAAGAAGCGATCTAAGTTGCACAACGGTGACATTTGACAAAGGAGAAATTGAAAACACAGATAGATTATCTTAGGATGTTTTGTGAATACAGTAAACGGTATCTCATTTGAATATTAACAAGCACCTATTGGTGACGTAGAATGTTACAATGAGCAATATTCAGCGATACCGTCATAAAACTGGGTTGCAGTGTGAATGCCTCTCACTAGAAATAGTTCAACACGATTACTTTTATGTCAGAGGGGTTCTACTCAGTTATGTCAATTTTCCACTGATGAACACAACTCTTTCATTGTTGTATTTATTCCTATTTTTTTCATGCTAATTTGCCTTTCTGTTTAACTGAAATTCAAATTAAAAGTCTCTTCTGGCACATTCTTATGTTCTACAATTGAAACAAAAATACAAGTGCAATTGAAGCCGTTTCATTTGAAGGCTACTATCAACTTCTGCTCTAACTGACTTTCTAACACATTTTGTTTTCATTTTAAGCTATGAAATAAATCAAAGTGCATTATTTCAATTTTTATAGTAAATAATAAGTTTTCGAGCTCATTGTTGCTAAAATCATTTACTTCTGTTTGCTCTTAGTATTGAATTAAGCGCGTACTATTGACCAACAATATGCACTTAAACATTCCCAATTTTGCTCATTTCTAGACAAGCTGTAGATAGGAAAAATCTTATCTCTTACAGAGCAAGTAACTTTTCTCAATAACTTTTTCAAACCTTAACAGGAACTTTTCTCCATGGATGTGAGGTAAAAATTTACACCCTACTTGGAGTTGATGCTTGAATATGTAGCGTTTACGCGTACTGGGAAACGTTCAACATACAAATGAAAACATTGAGCCCCTTGTAAGGTGTAATTTAGTAAATGCTCAATATCTGACATCAAGAAGCAAGATGACTGGAGCATTTGTTCATCAGTAAAATGTTGAAGAAACGAATGTGATGATTTTCATTTTCTCTATAGAACATCCCGCGCTGAGATGAAAGATGTGCTTCAGAATCTTGCTGTGAGGCAGAGCTGTGTTGAGCAATTTCGCTGACACAAAGTACTAGTTGTGTAAACATAAACAAATGATGTAGCGAGTGTAGTATCTGTAAGGGAAAACGAGCAGTAGTTCTATACCTAATTTTTGCTCTAGTTACAGCGTTTGCACACCATTTAAAAAACATATTCTAACCCAGTGACAGAACTTTGGATTTTGCTTTAATTTGTTCCACCATATTTAACATGCGCAGTTTTTCAGATACTGGAGTTAAATTTTCTTGCGTCCGTGTAACACCCTGTCCGCCCAGGTGTTCATCATATTTTTGCAATTGTTATTACGGATTAAATTTAAAATTGAACAACCCAGACCCCGCCCATAATGCTTTTATTGGTTAGTTTTTTAGGTGTATTTTTGACAAGTCTATGCTGTTTTGCCAGATTATTAGACGGTTGCTTAGTTTGCCTTAATTAGGCCCGCAATTGTGTAGTTTGACGAATTGTTGTCTAATTTTCATCCAATCAATTAATATCGAATATATGTAAACAGATGTGCATATATGTATATTTAACAATACATGCATATATATATACTAGCGTCGACATGACCAATCAGTTTTCTACACCAAGGTTTGATTTCACCATTTCATTTTTTGTCTCTGCTAGAGTTCTTTTAGCATTCTTTCATATGTGTGTAAAATTCAGAATTTTATCCATCCAATTCGTGTTTAACTACCAATGTCAGACCTAATTTTACCCATTGAACGATAGCAAATATCATTCCTGTTTAGATTGATTCTGCGACAAGTTGTTGGGCTCACAGAACTCGAACATCGGGTTCGTTAAACTATTTTTAAATCTTCCATAAATTTGATAGTGCAATGTTGTTTGCAATTTTTGATTAAGTTTAAGATTTTATTGAAAAATTCAATTCAAAATACGCCTTGATATTTTTCTACCGTATTCAGTGTTATACAAATGTGATTCGTCTAAAATGGTTTTGTATACAACGGTGAGCAAAAAAACAAAAGTAAGCGGAAATAGAATTTTCAGAAAAATTGTGTCCCTAAGCCAAACTCAGTCCAAATCGTCAGCATTAATAAAAGAGAAATATTTACCTCTCGCATTTTTAATAGATGTTAGTACTGAAACCTCCTTTCTTGCGAAACAGGATTGTGGATTGTATTTTAGAAATTGTTCGGACGAATTTAATGTAAAACTGTACTACTGAAATTATGATAAAAGTTGTCAAAAAACAGCTTTGTAGGGCTCAAATTAATTAATCACTTCCATTCATAATTTAAGAAAGCTAAAGCCCGTAGTCATAGTTTTGCTACATATTATTCATATGTTAATCTTAGCATTTAACTTCGCCCATTCCAACGTTTGCCTAAATTAAAAAATACCGTAAATTTATTTTACTTACCAAGCGTCCACTTTGGAATGCCAGTTTCCCTCACGTTTGTACTGACGACGATAATGAAAATGTGCATCAAATGCTTTAGATTCAATGAGAAAAAAATACCAGATCTAAACCTTCACTGCCAATTTTATCATGAGCCTATATCGAAGCAAAGGGTCTACTCCAAATTGTTGGAAAATAACCAAAAAGATGCTTTTAAATTCCCTACAATCATGTATAAAGCAACATCTGTCTGATAGTGGCGTTCCTTAGGCATCGACTGATTGTCGAACTCAGTATTGATTTACACTCGTCCTCGGAAGCCTATCACCTAATGAAGAAGAGTTCGGTGTTCCGTTCTACAAAACAAGGCAACCCTTCTTCTAAAAATCTTTTGTTAAGATCAGCCTATAAACTACGGTAGAAATTAAGGTAACATCATAAGACGAAAGCAGCCCTAAATGAGGAGTCAAAATCAATTTGAAAAATTTCAGGTCCCCACAGGTTGTGGGCAGGTTAATATCAGGTTGTTGTCAGATCATGTGTTATGAAAAGCAGCGAAAACGTGGATAGGTAGGAATTTTCTATCATCCATTCTGTCATTAATGCAAACTAAAACTTTGAGATATCCTCGTTCCGACATATTCATCAATTAACCTTGAGCAGCTACACCAGTAAACGTTATTTTTATTTAGCGAGGCATTGTTCAGATTTGCACTCCGTTTCAAATTATGATTTTTTTGACATCTCATAGAAAACCATTGGAGTTCCAGTAATCCGCTTTTAGTCATTAGATCGCTCCCTTCCAGACGAGCGCACACCAGACCAGGTGCACATCTCGCGGCGAAAAATTGTTTCTTGAAGAGTAATTAGTGTGGAGATTGCAAACTTTTCTCCTATAACTGCTTTTCGTTCCTTCAATGTTTTGTCATCTTTCTTTCAACATCTGGAACCAGAAGTCTACAAGTCATCAATGTTTTTAGAATGTATTTGAAGAGAACATTTTGAATAATTTTGTAAGTAACCTTGTTCCATAATAATTTGAAAATAGCCCCAAAATAAGAGTTCACACAATACTTTATGTATTCAGGTAGCAAAAGCACAAAAAAAAACACTGATAAATGATATAAAAGTTTTCTTACAAACTCTGCCAACACTAATAATAAAACCAATTGGACGTGAATGAAATATGGACGTAAGAAAGAAAACGCAGTGAGGAAGAGAACGCATGAGTAGGTGAATAAAGTTGATTTTATTCCTGGTATTCCAGATATAGAGGTTCAATGTGCCATTTAACACACTAAGTGACAGTAAGATAGGTGGTAGAGCGTTGCATTCGGCTCATTTCTTCCGTTGCCTTTTACATGTAGCATCATAGCGGAACGTCAGGGGATAAAATACGGTGAGATCTAGTGATAAAGTACGGGCTCATGCTGGTGCTGGTGCGGAACGTCATCGATTGTCTGATGAGACACTGTTGCTGAATTATAATCTCGTGTTTGTGAGTGTCATGGTAAGGACAGAGAAATTTTCTTGAGGTAATTCACTATTTAATACTTGAAGGAGTGAGAAGGTAGACTGATGCTGCGGATCTACGCACTTCTGTTGAGATATAAACTCTCACTTTTTTCTTATTTTTATAATTTGATCCATGTCATAATCATTCATTCATCACGATTTATTTATCTGCTAAAACATATACGATAAGAAATAGGGACATTGTAAAATTTTTAGCCTATACCTAGAAGGGGATCGATCCAAAGAATTACATATTAGGGAAAAAAAATCCAGAAGATCTCATCAAATTTCTCAGTTTAATAACTGTCAGACACTTTCTCAGAAAATGAAAATGAAAATTCCTGTAGGAATTCACTCTGTGAGAAGAACTTCGAATTTTTTAGTTCATTTACTTCGTAACGCGATTTGTTTGGAAAGCAAGCTCATTAGTTCCAAAAATTAACTTTTCCCGGCATCACCACGATATCCGTTTTAAAATCTTCAGCTTGAAGTAAAAGCTGAAGTAAATTTCTTATGCCTGATACATAAATAATTCCCTGAACAGCACCAATTCCTGATTTAGGTCGATAGCTAAATGTCATTGGGAATATGCTATTTATTACTCATTAACCCCAAATGAAGATAGTTCATTCATGCGAAGTCCAATAGGTTCGATGACCTTGCGGATGCGAGGATTTGTAAAACTCGTCATTTTTCTTAGCAACACCAAAACCATGTCACGATGCAACTTCCATGGTTCCTCATACCATATTGATGTGGAAATAAGTAAATGTCTATCTGAATACATTTTGCGTGTAACAGCGACGCAAAAATTGTTTGATGAATTCAAATTTGCAAAGAATGGTTCAAAGTTTACCATTAACATTAGGCAGTCGCATTTTATTGTAGCCTTTACATCTTGTTCCACGACGAAATGATAATCTATGGTGGAGAAACAGTTCGTGTGGTGAACGAGATCTCGGATACAGCCCGGAACCAAGTGTTCACGTGGGTTGAGAAATTGGGAAAATGAAAGGGCGGTTTGAGGTTTGAAAGGTGAAAAGTAAGAACAGCGAAAGAAGTTGTTACACGTATACCACGACGTGAAAATGTGATAAAATGCAGGAGCTAGATGAGAGCTATATAACCGAAAACAACTCAAAGAAAATATACTTAAGGCTGAGAGGAGTTATATTCTCCAGGCTGTAAAAGACTCTTAAAAAATGGACGTTTCGAGCCTTCGCTCATCATCAGCAATACGAATTCGAACAAAAACTCATCTGTAAAATACAAAGAAAAAAAACAACTTAAAAAAATGTATGACATTACTTATTGACTAGGGATAAAGGAAATGAGCTAAAATGATTATTTAAAACAGGTTTCGTTTTAAAAATGAACAGAGACTCTAAAATCCTCAATTCCGAGCACAACTTTGCCCTGGCTATGACTTTGAAACTTTTTTCTTGACTGCTGTGTCGCATTCAAAAGCATGATTTAGCAAGCCCATCCAACTCAGCCATCCGAAATCATGCTTTTGAATGCGACACAGCAGTCAAGAAAAATAGTTTCAAAGTCATAGCCAGGGCAAAGTTGTGCTCGGAATTGCGGATTTTAGAGTCTCTGTTCATTTTTAAAACGAAGCCTGTTTTAAATAATCATCTTAGCTCATTTCCTTTATCCCTAGTCAATAAGTAATGTCGTACATTTTTTAAGCTGTTTTCTTTTTGTATTTTACAGATGACTTTTTGTTCGAATTTGTATATATTTTAATGAGAAATGTTTTATATCATTTTCCTAGTTCTCTCTTTTTTATCGAAAATTCGAAAATACCGAAATAACTGCTTTGAAAGGAGTTACTGACGCGCGCCTGCCACTAATTTTTTGACCGTTCTCGGACTGGTCTTGCAAATTACTTTTTGTTATAAGAAACGTGACGAAAAGGAGAACGCGCAAACGTTGTGGCAATGAAATACAAAGAGCTTCCAGATTGTGCTATGGTACGTTGATGCAAATGAATATCAAAATAGGGAGAGAGCAATAAAACTTTGGGGAGAGTATCGTTTGAAGAAACTTTTACAAATCTTCCATTTTCGCTCTATTTAGCAATTGCTTTTTGTTTGTTATTGCAATGCTTTCAAGCTCTGAAGTATGTTGTGGTGATAAAGTAAAATTCAAGCGTACTGAGCAGGATATCCTTACTCCCTTTTTTGCTCGTATTTAACGTTTTGTATAACACAGGAGTCGCTCGTTCCGAGAAATGCGCCGCGCAGTTGCAGGGAATGGAACTGCGGACCTTGTATATCGTCCAGGTGCAGGGCTCAGCTAAATGTGTCATGAGGTGACATTTCTGCGTATTTTCGTAAACTGCCTCCATTCTAAGAATCATACATTAACAGATTAAGCCTTGTTATACCACGTTTACGTAGTATTTCACTACTGGCATTATTCCCGTGTAAATGTTCGCACACTTCGGCAACTTATGGCTTCCACAGAATTATCCTGACTCCTGTTTAGTCAGCACTCTTTTGTGCATTGCACTAACCGAGAAATTGAGAGCAGAACTTGTGAGAACTGTTGATTCCTCTTGACAAAATAATAGCCCAGTGGCCGCATTTTAATGTTAAATCAGCGTTGCGATTATCAATGCCTTGATGATATTGATTCACGTGCCAAGTGTACTTTCACCTGCTCTTGAGTTTCAATAATTTGATGTGTGTTTGATCGAATATCGCTTTCGAATATACAGCTAGGGACACGCTTGAAATCGGTGATTTTTGATCCAGCTTGTTGCATTGCTTTACGAATAGAAAATTCTTGATTAGTGCATGAACCACAATTTCTTAAAAATAGCGAAATGAGCAGTAAAATCCGTAAATACAATTTTTTCTCTGAAGTTTTATTGTTTGAAAGAACAGACTTGTTTTTTTTACAACGGAAATTTTATCGCAACGTTTTTTCATTTAGTTTTTTCCATGACATCTCGTTTTTTGAGAAATTATATTATTGTACATGGTAACAATGATGGGAAAAAATTTTGAGCACACTGATAGGTGTTTCCTCTTTTTCATTGTCATTCTAAATATTATTAAACACTCTACGGCGTCCAGATTACATTCTGCTTGAAAGAATAGTGATGATCAAACTTGAAAATAGTTCGATGATTCTTGGAAAAAAATTTCACAAGCATTTTCTAATGAAAACTCATGCGTATTGAATGTTGCTATGTAAAAACAGTCAGAAAGGTTGTTAATGTCATTTCACAATTAGATGTCAGTACTGTGAAGACGGTATGAGTCTTCACATTCCTAAATCGCCTACGTTCAAATGTAAATTTATGCCAATCTTGTCTCACAAGCGAAAGGCAACTGTTGGTGTGCAATATTTTACAGCGGTTATTGCTGAATTGTTTTCATTTTCGGCAACATAAAAGTTGCTTTCATTTTGCAGTAGATTGACAAAGTTCGCGACTAAAAAATTCCCACGAAAGCTGCCTCAACTGCCCACGCATGGTAATGAGTGTGCTCCGGATCCATCGATCATTTTAGTGAATGAGCCACAAAAGTCATCCTGCTTACCGACTTAATTGAAGCAGTCAACTTCAGGTTAGGATCCGGGACCGCTGAAGCGCCTTCAAATGCTACAGACTATGCATGCAAATGCTATACTGACGTTAGCTTTGATTTCACATATTTCATGAATATGATCTGATGTAAAAGGTATGAAAAAATGTTGTAAGGTTTTTCGAACAGACACACCTAGTCTGACAAATACCATCAATGCCCATTCCTATTTCCTCCAAACGAATAACATAAAGTCACCTCTATATCATTGAGCATTAAAAGCCCCCAATACTATCACACCATGAAAGAAGTATTCGTTTTTTTATTCGTGTGTTACACTGTTTTAACCTAGATCCGCAAGTCGGATAGGATTCAGCGTCGGGTTGAGCGTCAACGTTTTTGAAATCAGCAGTGAGAAATTTAAACGTATTTTCATCACTGCATTTCATGAATTCTTAAATGAATTTAGACGTTATTTTCATGTTTTTGATGAGCAAGCATGGCGGCATGTTGAGCTGACAATACCAAATTCTTCTGTAGCCACTGTTGGTTAGATCTCGTATTGTTTTTTTTAAGAAGAGTATGATGTTTTTTCCAGAGGGTGATAGATTTTTTTGATATAACTTCTGGCATTGAGTGGCCTTCGTGGTGGTTCTCGACAGGAGAGAACTCGGTGAGTGCCTTGCCACGCTATCAATGGCATCTTTGTCATCTGCAGGTCTTTGTCCTCATGTATGACTGACATTTTCTGGAGTAATAGGGTGAAGCTTGGAAGATTTCTATCATAGAAAGTTTAGTTCGACTTATTTTAAGCCCTAGTGGGTAAGACATCCAAACTTGATGCAAAACTGTATCATGGTTCATTGAGAAACGACGTGTGTAAACTCTCTCTCGCCGATCTAAAGCAACTCACAGAAGCGTTGCGTGTTTCGAAATGGTGGAGCGAGGTAAAATCTAGGGCACTACAAGTACATCATTCTACGCTCCCTAAAATTGCCCATGGTGAGAACGTGTATAAAATATGAGCGTCAACTTGAAAGTGAAATTTTTTGCGAGAAAAACGTGTAAGTTTTTTACTGCCACTGGTCCGTGCTGTATTTATAAATTTTGTTGAAAACATTTCATTATGACTGTTTTTGTCAGATGATGTTTCAGCCTCCTTAATCACTTGTAAAAGCACTAACAAATATTAAAATAATTATTATGTTTTTCAAATTACTTGCCCTGAGGACAAAAACGAAAATACACAAAGTATCGCTGTATTCATGCAATCTCCCTGCAAACTCCCTGAAGAGTCGAACGCATTTTATTGCACGTGTGAGGCCAAGCTACACACGCAATTGGTAGCTTCTGTCCTCTAGAGTCTTGCAATGCTCATGGAGAATAAGCTTTGTTTTGCCACTGCTGTATTTCATCATGAAGCTCGGTTTATCATTTCATTACAGCATTTTGTTTAAATGTTAGTTGAGAATTAGTGGGCCCTTGCATTGTTAATATTGAGTCAAAAACTTGAACTTGGTGGCAATGATCAATCATCCACGGCACCGAAGTCCTTAGAGGTTTGCGTGCTCGCATGCATCATGAGGACAGCTTGTAGTCCAGGGGTCGACACTTTGCTTCATAAATGGTCCATTATGGTCAGGTCGATATCGGGCCCCATAGTTTATCTTCATTAACCTAACGAGGCTTGCTGTCCAGGCGGTATCTCCTAGTGACGTTAAAATTTAAATTAGGAAATTTCAGCTGCTTGGTTCGAGCTCAATTGAAAACCCCTCCTCCAGAGTAAGAGTTATGGAAGGCTAATTTTAAAACTTGCAATTATCATAAGCAGCGATCAGAACTTAGAAGTTTGAAACTCAGAGGACGATGATTCGAATAATGAATCTAAAATTGGTTTACTGAACAAAATTGTTTACTTTGGGACTATAATGATCGTTTGTAATAAAAATGATGGCCAGCTAACACTGGTTCTGTGGCCATGGCCCATCTGTGGCTTCAGTGACAGGCTACTAGGGCGAGTTAAGATCACCAAAGACGGACTCAAAACAAATCAATTTAATTCCACATTGATGAACAGGGCGAGCGCACATGGGTGGGCGGCTTGAGACTACGCCAGACTACATTACTGCCGGAAACCAGTGTAAGCAATTGATCTTACAAATGTATTATTTCAGTCATGATCTAAAAATTCTTCTTTCTGAAAAAGTGATACAATACAGGATTTTAATTTCATACAATCTGTACTTTTGTCCAATTTAATTCTTGAAATCAAACAACGATCGGTGTTCGCTGAACATTGAATTGAGCTATTTTTTCACCTGAATGGTAGTGAAAATTCATTCGGAATTGCAAAGTTGAAAATTAACATTTGTTACGTTCTGATTCTATTAAAACCCTTCCATTATTACTTGGTAGCATTAATTTAAAACAAATCATTAATAAGAAATCACATACTCTGTTCTGTGCATGCAACAGGTACATCAGAAGCTTGTAATTTTAAGTATTATCAAGTGTGGAAAAGTATTAGGTTTACTTTGAATCAAGAGCATAGTTTAGAGAGAAAAAATTATAATGATCAAATTTATTTGTTAAAAATCATTGAGTGCGACGCCAAAATTAGAAATAAATTACCTGAAGGTATATATTTCACAATATGTTCACCTGAATTTCGATTCACTTCACTCAGGAAAATATTGAATAGCTTACAGTATGGAATAAAGCATTGATTATGTTCAAAATTTCTCTAAGTCACATTATTACCAAAAAATATGATGTATCCGAATGTTGATATATGTATGCAAATGTAAATGATCTATTAATTCTAACTCGTCTTCAACATTTTAAATTAATACCATCTTCAAGTGTTATGTGGGAGACAGCAACGAAGAGTATCTACCTAGAATATTAAAAATAATTTTCAAAAATAGCGTTGATTAACTCATATAGCCTCAGATTCAGCAAATAACTGAAAATAGTTAATTCAAATAACTGTTTCTGTGTTCATTTTCATATACATTTTTCGTTAACATCACTCATGTAATTTTTCCAGATGCACTTTTCAGGATGTGTGAAAACCAATAATAAAGTACAATAATTTTCAGGCAATGAAACGCCATCGCAGAAGGGGAAAATTCGGAAGATTTTTGTAACATTTGCCAAGGCAATTCAACTGATCAAGCTCTGAAATTTCAAAACGTTGTGACACTCATGGAGGATTTTTTGTGACGCATTTTTTTTTTTGTGACGCATTCATGTAAAAAGGACGAAAGAGCACATTAGCTGTAACACTGCAAAATGAATTAGAGTTGTCCGGATTGACGTTTCGAAAAGTCTTATAGTAAATAATAAGTTGAGGGCAGAAGTCTTATAGTAAATAAAAAGTTGAAGGTTACAATTATGTGTGGTCAATACTAAAACGAACGTTTCGAGCCTTGACCCATAATCGGCTGTAAATCTGCAATTAAAAACAGAAAATTTTATATTCTGATTAGGTAATTGCACAAAATATATCTAACTAGAGATGTTAAAACATTGGTGATCACAGACAGACAGCATACCCTATAAACTGATCACAGGTGGAGAAGAAAATAGATGCGTAACATAATGGGACTTTATTGATAAGTAAATAGCAGAGCGTAACCTTGAGCTATAGCTATACCAAAAGCAAAGGATGCGCACGCCGCATATCATGAAGATTGAGTTTTTTCTGATGTATATACATACAATCAAGAATTCTAAGTTAATGATACGTTTCAAACACTCGTTAAAATTAAGAAATCATAATCTGAATCCTAACATCGCATTGTTCCTTTGCATGAGATCTTATGGCAGATTGTGGAGGATGACAAAGACGAGCCCCAGTTCTAGAACTTATTCCGACGCGTTCCGCCTGTCTGACTCGTATTGTACGGGCTGTTGAGCCGACTTACGTAGATGCACACTGTGCACAACTGTATTTATAGACAAGACTAGAACAGAGATGAGAAGGAATTTTGTCCTTATCCCGGAAAAAGGAACCAATGTCGAATGTGTTGACTAGCACAGCTTGAAAGGACACGTGAAGGAAGGAGAACGAGATCAATGACAACAATTCACGCTTCAAAAGCTCTGACTGGTCACCAAAATACGGAATACGAATGAACATTTCAGGTATATCAGCTGTTATGGTAGGTAGATTACATTCATTTTTCTCGTTCAAAAAATTACCATTTTTGGCATTAACTACCGTGAGAGAGAAATCATTAACTTTGAAAGAATTACGCAAAAATTCAAATTCGAAATGCAGTGGTTTAAAAGAAGAGCAAATGTTGTATGCTAGAAACCAAAGAGTTCTAATATCGTTAGGTTTAAACAGAAAAGGGCAAAATTGAAAAAAACTGGATCCCAAACCATAAAAACATGTCTTACGGTAAACCGATGTTTCCAATTTGCCGTTTTGTTTAGTTACAAGAGCGACCAAAAAGGAAAGTTTTCCATTACTTTCACATTCCATGGTAAATTTGATAGATGGATGTCGAGAGTTCAAATGCTGTAAAAAACGAGAAACATGAAAGGGATTTCGAAAAAGAACAAATGTATTATCAATGTACCTTTAATAAAAAACTGGCCGATACTCCATGCGGACAGTCATCTAACCACTTTTCCGCATGTGTAAAACCAAACTCCTGCTCTGAGCGGAGACGATGTCTTCGTTCTGGGCCCCATCAGTACCGCTGGGATAGGTTTCTAACTCGTCGTCTTACGTCAACGACGCCGTACCCCTGTGAAAGAGCACGCATAGGGAAGGAATAATTTCTTCAGTATGATAGAGACTTCAAGGACACATCAACCAAGCGTAAGTGGAGTAATGATTCTACGTCGTTGTGTTGAAACGCTGAGGAAGAAGTTTGGCCGGAAATAGTGTCGAAAAGTTAAAATAGCTGAACAACTTGTTAAAGATGATCGTGAAGACGATAACAACCAAGTCGTTAACTCCACGCCAAAACAATGTCAACCATTTATTGAGACTGAAGGTTGTGCCAAGAAATATTTAGTCAGTAGAAATTTATTGACAAGATTTTTTTCTATTTGTTGGCATTAGCCGCTCTCGTACGCAAGTGATCTCATTTAGCGAATCAACATATTTTCATGAGCGACCAACTTGCATTTTTAAAATGATGTAACTTGGTCGCTCAAAATAATTAATTAAATAGTATTATAATAATTATTATGGTAAAAATATTACAAAAATTTTTCTGTTACCCGATTTTTCCAAGAAGTTCAAGAATTGGAAGACCAAAAAGTTTGAAAGTATCGGAATGAAACATGGGTGTCAGTCAATTATTAGGTGAGCTTTTTGATTTTCTGTTGTAAAGTCTAACAGCCTATTCACTTTGATTATATTTGATCACTAGAGTCTATAGAATATGTTCAACACAAAAATCTATTTAATGATTTTCACATTTTTACGTTTCATTTTTCTTCCAAAGTTTTTTCCTACTGTCTTTCAATCAATTCATAGTCTGCTTGCTAATGTTCACAGCTCTTAAGAAACTGAAAAGCTTCCGTCTGTAATTTTTGGCGTGTTAAAATATTGAGATTGTCAGTAAGATGAATAAATATTGAGAGTTTACTTTCGAATGTCGGAAATTGTACACCAAACGCTAGCGTCTCAAAATCGCTAACGATAGGATTCTTCTTTCGTTTCATGTGTGAACTACTGTAGGGCTCGTTATCATCTCTGTTATTAGACTTTGGTAAGGCGCATGACGCGCGTCACAGTGTGTGTCATCAACCCAACGAGCACTGTTTATGACGCGCGTCACAGTACGTGCTATCAACCCAACGAGCACTGTTTATGACGCGCGTCACAGTACGTGCTATCAACCCAACGAGCACTGTTTATGACGCGCATCACAGTACGTGCTATCAACCCAACGAGCACTGTTTATGACGCGCGTCACAGTACGTGCTATCAACCCAACGAGCACTGTTTATGACGCGCGTCACAGTACGTGCTATCAACCCACTGTTAATGAGAGTCGATAAACATGCCGGTATAGAAGTCATCGTGTGGAGCACCCTCCCATACCCAGTAAGACAGCACTGGATCGGTCACTTTGGAAACATTATTAATAATATCAATTTAGCGTTTTACATGACACCTGAAATTCTAATGATCTGCGAATTTTACAATTACTCGACACACATGAATAATTGAAACAGTCTCTGAATTATTTATAAAGTTTTCACACTGTGGAATTACGAGTGCATAATAATGGAATGTTCACATATGTATATGCACCATTTTCCATACATATATAGGCACTAGTTTCCATCAATCTCACTCTGCTACAGTTTTTGCTGCTTTGAAATAAAGGAAAATTTATCCTGTTTTCTTGACGCAGTTTCATTTTGGTCATCAACTTGCACTTATGATTGATCCTTCTTCCGCTAGTGCTTCTGTGCCATTCTTTGCATTACACTTGTTTCACTTTTTTATTAGGGATACAGTCTCTACCAGTGCGTTTTATTTGGGGTTATGCTTTGTATCAGTATATATTTTTGTTCACAGTTTGAATACTCATAAGTCAATTTTATAGATTGATCACTATTTTTTTCTTTAACGTGCTGATTAGATCTGAAGATTTGCTGAGGCTTTGAACGCTTCATTGCAATGTTTTTTTAAAGTTCCTTGTCAAGACCTACTTACAATGAGAACAATTTTCATGCAACAATTTGCTAAAAATTTTGAGGAAAATCCAGTGTTTTCCAGATACTTCAACATTTTGTGCTAATCTAAACTGTTAGCACGGGTTACACAGGACAATTTTTCAGAAATGTTCTTTCTTTACATGCTGACAATTATCACCAACGCTGTAGCGAGTTGGGACAAAGAAATGGCGTATCCATTACGTTTCTTGGTTGTTATTGGCTTGTGCGCATGGCTCAAATAGCTTTGAGCGATTAAAACATTTGAAGTTTGAGAAGTAAAGCAGTTGTGTATTGTTTCTGTGTTGCTCGTAGTGAACAAAAGTGTGATTTTTGTCGCTCATTAACTTGGTTAAGTGTCTTTCTGATATTTTAGTACCTGAAAACATAAAACTCACGTGCAGAGTTTGATGGAAAGACGATGAAATGAAAGCTAAATTTCAGTTGGTCTTCTCCTGTAAAACAATTAATTAAAATCATTGACATAAGCTGCTTATGAAATGTTCGCTTGGTGGCAATCTGAGACCGAATTTCCGAACATTCAACGATGTCGTAGCGATGAAATACCCGACGAACCAGACGTGCCCGACGATAATATCTCAGCAGTTGACGCGGCAACCCAACGTGCTGTTTTTTGGGTGAAAATTCTCATGTTACACATTTTAAAAAAAATGAACGCATGACATTTGATAATTTTCACAGGTGTCGTGTGCTTATATTTTATTCTGAAAAGCTTAAACTCAAGGATTTGGCCAAGGATTGCAGAACAGAGCAGAGTGTCTTTAAATCATCAGGTGAACATTTTCTGTCTAATGTGCCGCAACGACAGCGTAATTTTAAAAACTAATCCAGCCTTTGAAAAACTTCGTTCGGTCGATTTAGTCTCTTTTAATAAAACTCTGCTAACCAATATTACATCTTCACACTGTTTGATGCACATGTCACGAGTACCTTGTAATGACCCAAGTCCCGCACGGATAATTTCAAATCCTTGAAATATCGCTCTAACGTAAAACACCGGAGGAATCTGATCACTTCGCTGGACATAAAACAGTCCGCCGCACGAACTTGGGTGGTGGAGTTGTCACTTTAAGCCGTGGCGGCCATCAGCGTCAGAGCGTGTCACGCGAGCAGTTACGTGCCGGCTGGTATCGGGGCGGCGTCCTGGTGCAATAAGACTGAGCAAGCGCGGTAATGGCGTGTCGTGGAACGCAGCTGTGCGATGTTGCTCCTAAACCTTGTTTTGCACGGTACGCGCTGCTAAAAATGAGCATGACACGAAACTAGGTGTAACTGAAATTGAGTTGAAGATTGGGAGTCGAGACACAGTGTCTTATGGAGGGGCGAGGTAAAGCTGCGTCAAGCATGTGAATTGTGACACCGGGAGTTGTTTGACTTTGAATTTAAACATACATAAAATGTGAATATTTACTTCAATATCCGGAATTGCTACGATTACAAATTTCTACCTCCATGAGTGAATCACCTCGATATTCAAATAGCTGTAATTTTGAAATCAAACAGTGACTACGTTTAAAATTGAGCTACAAAATACTGTTGATATTCGTGTAGAAAAACGTGTCAGGATGCCGTGCAGAGCGGCGAGCGCTGGCGCAAGAGAATGGGCTAGGGCGGAACACCGCCGCTCGTAGAAGCTACGTGCATTAGTATTACTCCAGGCTAACTGGTTCTTCTCATGCACGCCAAATGTCCTTCCTGCGGATATAGAGTGCTAATGAAGCTCCCACAGAAGGTTTCATGTAACGTGACGGTAACGCACTGCCACGACAGTATGCGTCGTCTTACGGCTACATCACGTATTTAGCGCTGGTATTCAGGAATGTGAAGATGGCGCAGTTTTCGTTCCATTGAATACATTCAAGTCACTCCTTCAAATTAGGAATAGAGGTGAAACTCTAATAAATTTTAAGTTCAATATGTTATTTTAGAATATTTACCTTCTAAACAGCAAAATACCCGTGCGTCGTCAAATTTCCAATGAGGTGCTTGAATGAAGAAACAGTAAATGGGACATTCATAACATTGAGAGTTATGGTATCTCTTGGAGGATTATGAGCTTACTGCATTCGCTAGAAAACAGCTAAGTAAAAACTGGACGTTTAATTACGGTCTAGTTGAAAGAAGAAAATTACTTTGTGAGCAAAGCAATTATAGAAATGTTTGCACGTTTTTCTTAAAGGAGATTTTCACTCGCTAAAACAGGCGAGTTTTAATGAAGGGTCACGAACTTGAATGAACCTTGATTTCGAACAGAAACCAATCCAGGATCTTCTTTCTATTTAAGATCATAGTGAACAATTTGCATCTCCATCATTCAATTCACTAACATATTTTGCTTTCTTCAACAAGTTGCAAAGCTTCATAGTCTTTGACATTGTTTCACTCGTACACTACAGAAAATGGGAACTACGCTATAGGTTCCTTTTTACTTTTCATGATACCGTTGAAACAATGCATGTATAAGACACTAGCTTGGAATCTGGTAATGCAATTCTATTTTTTTCAGGTATACTGTTTGTAAGTTTACAGCGTGTTCTTACTTTCCATGATACCAGTTGACAAATGTCTAAAACACTAACTTGGAATCTAGGAATGTAATTCATGTTCATTTTTTTCAGGTATTCTGTTTAGCACTGATTCACTTGTAAACTTGCGCAATATTTGTAAAATTTTAAAACTAGAGCGTTTATCTCTATATATCGAGTAAGATATTCAAATAATCTTATTCAAGGATGAATCGCCAGATGATTGAAGATTGCGTTCCATTTTCAGAGGGAAAGATTGTAAGAAAAACCCGTACATAGAAAGAGTGTGTCAAGCTCAGAGTTTTAGAGGGACAATATTCCTGTTGCAGGGGACGAAGGCCCCATTGGAATGCCGGAGGTCACTGCAACATCTCGTATTTACGAGGAAAACTCCTGCGCATACGTCGTCCTTTCCTCCAAAGTTGAGCAGCAGCATTTCTGCGGCACCGAAGAATTTGTTCCGGGAGATATTCTCAGATAGTCTAGAAACCTTTTCTCCACGGAAAGTCAACCTGTCAGACTGCTGCGCACGTGATGCGGTGTTTGTATTTTGTCCGACGCACGATGCAGATGAAATCCAAGCTGTCTCAACGATGCGTCTGAATGGAAAACTTCCTGTTTAGAAGTGACTACCATGCGATGCTCTCAGTGTGAAATTTCAAAAAACGTGTACAAGAACGGGAATTTATCCAATACATGAAGACAATTTTCAATGATGAGACTTTGTGTGAGCGTGCGTGAGGTGTTTGTTTCTCTACGATTTGATCTAGAAAATTGCGAGAACTTTGGAACGATCGCCATTTTTTAAAAAACTGATGACCAAATTTAAATTAGAAATATGTCATAACTTTTTCATGTTGGTCCTGTCATGAAATAGCTTTTGTTCACAATATGCTTAAATAAGTAAAATTTCATTCAGTCCAAAGAATGGGAACGAAAAATGTTGAACCTCAGATCTGTAAGTGTGCCGTACATCTCGGGCTAAGCTTAATGAAACCAATGTCATGTTAACTGTTTCGTTTGACATGAAAAAAGTTTGAAAAATTCAATAGCTCTTCTTTAAGGAAAAGAAGTAAATTAGCATTCGTTTCCTGAATTAATTGATTGAGTGACTGCAGAGTTCCGCGAAGGTGAAAACTTTCTATGGCTTTGAAAACATAGATTTTCCATTTCCTATAACTGATTCTAGTTTTGAAAACAGGAGTGATTCTTTTCGTAAGCCTGGTTAAAAAAATTTCCAATGAGTATTGTAGATGTGTTCGATGGAAGTGACGCAAGCCTCGAAACTCTTGTCAGCAGCAGTGAAACTCAGAGAGACGAGCGGAGAGTTGGCCAAATGGCGGTCGGACACCGCTGAGTCAGCACCAAGAATGGCGATGGTGGTGCGGGCGGTGGTGTGCTGGGTGTTGCTGGCTGTAACCTTCCATCAAGTGACAGCTTCCTCCGAGGAAAGTAAGTAAAGTCACTTCATTGTTCGAAATTAAATCAACCAATGTGTTAATGTAATGGCTTCTTTTGATGAAGGACGTAGGTAGTCTTCAAGAAAACTTTCAAGTGAACTTCATGGCTCTAAACGGAAAATATTCTACCACATGATGAAGCTCCAACAATAAACTGAGTTCTTGTCGTTAATGGTTTGTAACATACTAATTTTTAGAACGGTTAATTTCTTTCATTTTTTCATGACAATGTCAATTCCACATTGACCAAAAGCTTGTTTTTAACATCAATTTGTATTAAACTTACCCGCAAGTTTAACACGTGGCTGTAAAATGTTTCCTCTGCTGGTTCATGAGTTAATTTACAGGTTATCATTGCATCTTGCAAACAATGAAAGAACATAGGGACGTGGGAAGTTGAAATCAAAATTTGAGGAGCAAATTTTGAGCGACGCATTCGTTTTGTGAACCTTCTGTCGTAATTATTTGTAGACTGAAGCTGTTGAGTGAGAAGATACTTCCACTTATGGCTTCCACTTAAGAGCAGGTGAGCTATTCAGAGAATTGAGCGAGATGGAACAGGGAGGAGGGATCTGGTACCAAGCCATTTCCCAATAAGGTATCACACATGACTTGTTGGCTAATGTACAACGAATGATTAGACGTGATCGATTAGTAGTTAGGTAAGAAGTGTTATACGTACCTGTGCAGCTGTTTAGGCCCACGGATCTGAAGAATTAAGTGACGCATATAGTAAACTTTGGAGTTGGGCTTGCAGAAAAAAGAAGAATAGATATGATAGCAACATCAAGTATAATGAACCCCTCTGGCTATTGGGAACTACTCATTTTGAGCATTGGAAGTGAGATTTGATGTGATGGCTGAGCTGCGGCCATTGAAAATGGGTGGATTAAATGTTGAAGCGAATTCGTATAAGAACTGTTTTCAAGAATCTCATTTGAAGCGTCACACGATTTTAGTGTCCCTACCAAATTCCTAATCATTTTTAGAAACTTTACACTGAATCACCGGCAGTCATTGCGATTGGGCGTCAGTGTTTGATAACTCGTATCTTTGAAATAAAATTTCATTTACATGTCATTAAAGGCCTGAAGTAGCAAACTTGGCGTGAGAAGAGCAGGCAGCGAATATAGTTCAGTAAATTTTGACTCTAATTTATACCTCTTGTAATAATATGCATAGAATGCTATGTCATTATAGCTGTTGTAAGTTCTCAAATCAAGCAACTAGAAATTCACGAAGTTTGTACAAATTTCATTTTAATGCATGCAGTAAGGAAGATTTGAGGTTTCAAATTTTCATTCAGAGATTAAACTAAGTTTAGCCGTAACGACTGAGTTTCATCAGAACTTAACATCTACATATATGTGGTGCAACGAAGATTGCTCACTTCATTTGGCTCGATATGCGCTTCTTTCTGTCTATCAGATTAGATTAGATGTTAATTTAAGCCTCCATATACGCAACAAATGCGATCCAAAGTAGCCAAGAAGGAAAGCACAATATAATAGTGTGGAGATTAGGGAACGAGGAATATATGCACAAAGTGCATAGAAACAGTAAGAGAAAGAAATTCATGAAACAAGATAAAAGTTGAATGAGAAAAGTACTTGCTCGTAAACAAAACAGCCATGAATAAAAAAACGATGGTCCTTCACATAAACATTTCATTTCAACAAAAAGAAGGCTTACCTAACCCTCAGCTCGGGACCTCACATTTCCCCACCGGGAATACTAATTCTCATAGATGCAATTGTTGTATCCTCTGGTAGGCATTCTATCTATCAATTTGAATAGTTATTTATGGACGAAAGGTATGTCATGATTTTGGTCATGTGTATATATTGGACACGTTGAAATTTTATACTGTCACCATGGATTATCAACATTATTGATAGCCTCTTAACTTTTTCAATCGCAGCACGACTCGCATCTTCGTGAATCGTTTTGTGAAAATATCAGCCCATTGATCATGAAGTTAGAAATCTTTGATAGCATTCCAGAGTCGTGCAGTCCATTCATAGCTCTGCAATGGCAGTTGATTGTCGCCCTGCACTCAAACTGCCCGGCTTTTTTCTGTTACCCTCCTCGGTTCAGTGCTGGGAGTCCTCATTTGATATCCAGTTGTCCCATGTTTTGCTCCTCTATGTTTAAAAATAACAGTGAGAGTAAGAGCTCTGTGCTTTATTTTAATTGTTCTGACTATAGATGACGTGCGGTAGTACACCTCTCACGCCTCGCACCATTACAATAATTGCATGCATGATTTTGCAACGAAACAATACAACCGTGTAAACATTCTCATATCTCAATACATTCGTAGGTGTGATGTTTCAACTGATCAACACAACAGCATGCATGTTCCTGCAACTGAGCAATACAGCCATGAGCATGTCCTTGCATTTGACTGATGCAGCCGCACGAGATTGTTTTGCAATTAAGCAATACAGCCATGTGCATGTCCTTGAACATAATCAATACAACCGTGTACGCGTTCGTGTACACAAGTCATGTGCGTCTTCTCAATGCAGACTTCAGTACTAGGACATTTATCTTCAATACATTTACATCTCTACCTGTGTACAAATCATGCAAACATTCATGTTATATCGTTACATATTACATATTATTACTCCTGACCTCAACTGTACAGAATACTCGGGGAATTTGATCACAGTTTACTAATATCGTGTTCAATCGCAATGCACTTCTAAATACGTCACCGATGAACTACGTTTGAAATAAAAAATGTATCTATTGCATAATGTTAATCATTTGTTTTATCGTGATAATTACGTAGCTTCTTTTGTTTTTCTTCCCAAAATGGAATACACCTCGCATTACAGCTCTGAACATTTAACAATCAGTTTTTCTCGTAAAAATGAAATCTGGGGTTGTGTTGTTTTTGACTAAAAATTTCCTGGATCATAATCACTTCAGGATTATTTTCAGGATTTTAACTCGCTGTCTTCAAATATCAATCACCAGGTGCAAATGGTTTTCATTTCATCCTCAAACCTGCCATTCGCACAATAACTTTGGAAGCAGCACTTTTACGAAGCGTGCTGTGGAGTGGGAGCATTTATGTTCCTGCATCTGTTAAGCCATTTCCAGGCATAAATTTAGTTGTGCGTATGTACAGGAATCAATATAGCAACATGCATCATTGTCGCCACGCTCATGCACATGGGAAGTATCAACAAAGTCCTGAGCATCACACCCAGCATCACACACAGCAACACACTCCCCCCGCGCCGCAGCCGCCGGCCCTCTCCTCCGTCCGTCGAACGCGTCAGTGGCCTCCGAGGTACTCGCTTTAATGGATGGACCGTCACATGACTGACGTTCCTTCAACTTTAAGCATTGACGATTCTTGACCTAACATGTCATATTTGCAATATTTTCTTTTTTTCTTCAGTTACTATGACAATATGTTTTCCTTAAATTTTATTTAGTTTTCATTAATGACACTTTATAGTCTACGTGTTTTACAACAGAAAATAATTGTGTATATTATGGGCCTTCATGCATCTATCTAAATTGAATGACTTCTTTGAAGATTTGTGTCAGAAGATTTGTTTCCGCTGTAGATGATAGCAAAATAGATATGAACAATTTAGATAAATTTAAGATATGATAAAATCGGTTTTAAATGTGATCTAAAACTGAATTTTTCAACGATTTTGAATTTTTTCCCCATTAGCGTGAAAAATTTCGTAGGAATTATGTTTTCATGCCAAACTGCTAATGGCTTGGGATCTTTCCTCGAAATCTGAGTAGGGAAAATTTGTCATTTCCATTGTGCGGTTTTATGAGCTCATACATTGACGTTCATACTGATTGAATTATTATTGAATTATGGAGGTTTTGGTCAGGATAAACAATTCTGTATTTTTGGATCGAAAGTGTGCAACTGCCATTTTGGAGGATTTATTCAAGCTTTTATTGGTTTAAATTATCTTCAAAAAGTACCCAGTAAGTTTCCGCTTATTTTGGGAGACTTTTTGAGTAATTACTGTTTACACAACTGACATGAACTTGACATTTCGTTGATGCGCAACACTATCAGGGACGCTGCAGCCCCGCCTCATGACGCAGATTGATGAGACGCTCGAGCCGGCATCAGACTTCTCCGGCCTGAGTAATCTTATGCTGGACGGTAAGAACATTCAATGAGCCACAGAAGAACGTTCTTACTGCTCCACACAAAATTATATCACTGCCGTGAAGCGATAAAATTAACATAGGTATGGCCGGCTCGAACTAAACATCAGTTTAGTGCTGGTCAACCGACTTTAAAGGAATTAGCTTCTAGACTTGCTGGCGCTAAAAGCTTCGCTGGAACTCGAGTATTCGAAGTTAATTTGGGCAAGAGGTTATTCATGTATTCATGAGTTGTAAATTGTTGCGAGCCGCACTTTTTCTGAGGACGTGGACCTACTAGTTCTAAACTGAATTTTGAATAAGCAGTCATCTCACGACTGAATATTGGGTCCTAGGTGAAAAACAATTTAACAAATTAAGTTAATTTTCTAAGAAGTTTGCTGTTTTCCTGCCTTAATGATAATTTACACCGTGGATCATTGACCAATCGCCAAGCTGCATTTCGTGTAGGCTGCTTGCTCTCTGTTATGGAGCTCCCTGAAAACATTAATACTAATGTTCACACTGCCATCATAATGTTGAGGTACCCTTGCAGCAAAATTAAAACCAGTAATACGTCTACGCAGTATTATCTCACAAATTTTCTCATTGACTAATTTACCATTCTCCTTGCATGCATCCTGAAAAACGCCCAATCGTTTGTCTTTTCCTTCTCCCTCTCTTGCAATTTTGTTCCTCAATCCTATTATCCAATCCTCAATCTTTTCCGAACAATTATGTTTGCTTCCTACTCGAATTTCATTACACGCTTACTTTTCTACTATTCAGCAATTTTTAACACTTTCATTTGCGGTTTCTACTGATGATGAGCAATGTAGGGCTGGAAAGCTCTAGAGACAAAGTTTTGAAGAAGATGTCTTAAGTTGTGTGTATTTTGTTCCTGGTCGTATTTTGGTTTTTAATATAACTATTTTTTTCGAAACGCAAATTCATTCCTGGAATTTGTTCTCTCAAGCCCATTTTTTAGCACACCACCCCATTTAGAATTTTCAATCAGGCCTCGAATTTAGTATTTTCAATCAGGACATTTCTGTCTGCGCTACACCTATACCTAGTTCGGCTCATAAACAGAATCAAAACAGATCTCGTAAGAATAATTTGTTCTGCGCTCATGTGTGAAAAAAATAATACAATTGTAAAAAAACTAAGATATTCATTTCATCAGACGTAATGGCATCAGTTGCACACCTTTCATGCATACTTTTCTTACTATAACCGTGGGATAAATCAATTGCTTTGCCTCAGTTATTCAGATGCAAATGTGAAATTTTGTATCACAGTAAACAAATTCTTTCAGCACTAATATTTGATTTAGCCCCTGAAGCATTTACTCGAATTTGTAAATATATTCCATAATTGCAATATCGTTTGAATCTATCCGATCTGATTCATTATAGCGTAAGCTACAGTAATAGTGTATTCGCCCACCGTGCCCATGCGGAAGCAACTTATTGGCGGCATAATTCAACCCTTTGCAGGAACAAAATTAGTTGAATACATGTTCTCCTCCCGTCAAGATTGCACAGAAACACTATTTCAAACAATTCAATTTCCTCGTACTTTTCAGCTACATACAATGCTGTCATCAACTCGCACGATGACAAATTAAGGTGGAATAAGGAATCTCCCCAGTATTTTCAGAGTTCTATAGTCTTCAGGCGTGTCATCATGGCTTCAAAACGAAATGTTAAGAACAAAATATCCGTGTATGATGTTATTGTTATTTTCACATTTTAAGTCTTCATTGAAAAATAATAAAATTTTGATGAGTAGATATAGCTGTTGTGGAATAATCATATAAATATATATATATAAACATATCGTTAGGAATCATTTATAAAGAAAATTCTGCAAACATTAAGCAGCGCCTGCACTTGAAAAGCTATTTATTAAACCGGTACTGACAGCGTGGCTCGATACATTCAGCATAATCATGTATATTAACACACATCCGAATTAACATAGCACAGACATTAGAATAGGTACTGGTAATCATGTCACCTTATCGTCCACAGAGCATTGTGCAGAAAAAACTAGTCCAACATTTTGTAGAGTGGTAACAGGAAATGCAACTCGTTCCTTAAGATGGCTGCTGCAACTCGAAACGTCTCAAGTGTGACTCGTCAATACTCATTGCTAATTGATGGACACTAACAGATAAGAAACGTCTCAACTGCATGGTTGCAATAGCGTGGTATCTGATTCGTCCTATCAATGACGGGCGTTAACCCGTCACGAGTTTCATTTGTGTCTGTTCATCGCATGTTCTAGCGAGCTTCGTTAGGCCTGTAGGACATCTATCTCAAACTTCGGGCTCGAGTTTTCATAGAACTGGAAATGTGCAGTCAGTAATATCACGAGCAATTTTGCTCTCTTCATGAATGATATTAGACACGAAGCGATTTGAAAATGCTTTGATGGCCATTGTCAAGGCCATCAAATCATTTTCAAGTCAAGTGTCAGTTCTTTAAATGTTATGCCGTTGGGAAGGAGCCGTTTGTTTTTCTGTAGTGCATCGCACTGAAAGTATTCCTACAGAATAATACTCTACGTTTAATGCTTCAACCCTATACACTACAAAATTTTCCATGCAAGTTCAGCATAAAAAATTTATGGTATTTGAAATTTTTTTTTTTTTTTGCATGAATATGAATGCATGTGAATGAATCACTGATCACGTATCGGATTTCCTCATTTACGCTTGAAAAGTTTTCACCTATGCTTCGAAGACCTCTATCGCTCCCAATGATGTAATATGCCAGAAGTACCAAAATTTTTCTTCTGAGCGCGAAATGCTGGACTGTTAGCAAATGCAACTGAGCGTGAAGCCAGCGATGCAGTGCCATGGCTGCCGTGCGGCCCGAGACGAGCCGCTCATTGCCAACACAGCGCAGCTCGCACGAGGTCTCCTCACACAGACCTCGGTCGTAAAACGTGTCCGGGCTTAACGCTCATCTCTTATCAACCCTTAAGCCAAAAAAGTGTAAAACAGCAAAGTTTTCCCGCTCATGCCACAGCTACTTTCATTATATAATGCAAAGAATGGCAGCGCATTTTTTTACGGACCTTTCATTTCGCACGCTCGTACTTAACAAGGCTTTGCTGTCCAGCCGAGGTAGTTAAGCGTCCAAATATTTGGTGCGAACACAGAAAATTATTTAACGAGCTGTAAAGTGAAGGATGGCTCGAGGGGCTAGTTCTACTTGGTAGGTGAAGTGCCATGAAGACGGAATGTTTACAGTCGAAAGCGATTTATATTTCACATTCAGAAAAACTTTCCGTTGTTAAATTATGAAAACAAAAGAGTTGATGTTATTTCCTTCTTCCCCTTTTAATTTCTTGCTTAGTTCATGATGACGCAAGAAAAATATATTATAAATTTATCGATTTAATTCCCCTAAACTTTTTATGAAGATATGTCTTTACCTAAACTCTTTCAACCATTCTTGACAATGACTGCACTCAGTATACAGCAGTCGGAATTTTTCCTTGAATTAACATCATGGCAGTTTTTGTATAGTGGGCCACATCGTCAACCACTTCAACTCTAGAGGGGCTAAGTGTTTCGAAAAATGGTAAAATGTGCCTTCAAATTCATCTGTAACCCAACATTAAAAATGGAGATTAATTAAGGTAAAAACTTGGGGTTTTACCTCACATTAAATGAGTTGTTTTGCTCCCGTATATACATACGTTTCTAAAAATTTATAATAACTGTTAAGACTAAGTTTTATCGCTGCATTACTGTTAGGTTATGTAATATCTGCTCTGTACCTATAAATACAAAAATACTCACCCATCTATGGGGGCTGCAGTGAAACATTGCAAAGAACTCTGGTCTTTCCGAAGAATGAAAGCATAAACGGTAGGTATCCGAGTAGAAAATCAGCGCAGTGATTTTGGCAGTTTCTTGACGTTTTTGGCAGAGGTTAGTGGCGCCGAAGCGCGGTGCAGCGGTCGCTACGTCCGCTTTAAGGCCCTGATACACTAGGCAAAAATCGCGGTGATAACCGTCAGCATGCCTCGCG
>JACJUY010000119.1:136920-264974 GCA_014220935.1 Platorchestia sp. MABIK | reverse complement strand
TCAACTGGCGGCGGGATCCACTGCCGCAATTTCTCGAGTCATGAACGCCAGTGTATCAGGGCCTTTAGGGACGACCATCTCTGCCGAGGCTGTCGGCGGCGCTCGCGAATGTCTGCTTAGATTTGACTAGAACTGCTCTACATTCTTATGATGTTTTTTGGTAGTTCTTGGCAGAGAAAAACGACTGCGTGGAGTATTTTTCAATCTTCGAGACTATATGAAGAGGCTTACATAATTTTAAAATCAGTGTATAATTTAAAAATGATTTTTTAACAACAGATAATTTGCAAACCACAGATTAATCTCAGGATGATCCCTGATTCGCCGATCTACGACGGTATCTACCTTCACGGAAAACATTGGTGAAAAGAAATTATCCTCTTAAAGTGGTCCCAATAACTCCAATCTAGGCAAGGCGTCTCTCTGATGAGATGCCTTTATTATACAGAGCTGGAAAAACACTTTTTTATTGAATAAGCCGAAAACAATTACCTTTACAGTGCCTTTTAAATACACAAATACATTTCAGCATAGACAGTAATTTATTCATTTCGTAAAAATAACGTGTACAAACATAGACTACTGCAAAGAACAATAAATAACCGTAAAATTGAATGTGTAAAATTTGTGCTATTCAGCTAGGTAATCAGACTAACGTTAGGATGTTGAAATACAATACAAATAAAACTTGAGGGCCAACAAAAGTAAATGTACGGGCGCACATCAGCAGAAGCACCCTTGTTACTGCCTGTTTCCGACCGAGACATTTACTGCTGCGAACGACGAAGGCCAACAGAGACTATCTGCTTCAATTCGACTGTAGACAATTCCTGCTGATGTCTTCCAAAAAATGCTATTCGAATTAACTCCCATGCATTTTGTCTGCGGTGAACTGCTGGAATTCGTCTTAAAACTGCGATCACTGCGAAAAACTCTCAAAATTCTTACGCGCAACTGCGCTAATTTTCAACTGGGATAAATATCACTAACATTTGCCTCAATCATTGCCCCCAAGGCGACGCTTTCATCAGGTAGTTAAAAAGATCTAAAATACATCATCAGATTTACAGATGTTGCCAACTCGTGACTGTTGAAAAAGCCTGTACTGTTGCAAGCAAAAACGTCGAGGGGAAAAGCTAGGCAATAAAATTCTAGTTTGCTGTTTTGTAAGAAATGTGTTCGAAAATTAGCCAGGCTAGTTACTGGCTTAGACCTTCAGGAATTTTGAAATATGACTTTACCTCATAGAAAATTTGGCTCCAGAAATTCAGATACAGATAAAGTTATTATTAAAAGACGACTTCAAATCAAAGGGTCATAAATAAACATGACAAAAATTATTGCGCCTGACAGTTCTAACATTGATCAATAAGTAATTTATCATGAATATAATTAATTACGGTTGTGGGTTTTCAAATTTAATCAATAACTGTCTGTAGAAAAGGTTGCAGTCTCAATAAGAGAGAAAAAAACGAGCTCTCTTTTTTGTATGTGAAGGAAACGCTAGATTTAAAATACGATTGTGTTATACACCGACTCTTTCTTACCCAAAACCTAACAAGTCACATATAAATGTGAAATATTAACACCTAAGATTACGACGTTCAAACATGAACAGCACGTACTAAATTATTGTACTAATGAAATCATTTATGTGGTAACGCTAGATGATGATAGTCTAGGTAATCGTCCCAACGTTGTTTATTGATGAAAAGCGGAGACCGAAATTTCGAAAATTATAGGGACTGAGGAAAGTATCGTTTCCTCATTCGTTGGAGGGCATTCGTTTAGACGACTGCGAACAAACTGTTTTGTGTCGACTGATATGAAAGTTGGTGGTTTTTGGTAGGTGAAGAAAATAATAACTAGTAATCAAGCTCCCACAGTAGAAAACGCAAAAGATCTGGAACCGAAAGTGAGCTGGAATGCTAAATTTAAGTTTATGAATGCAGCAAGAATTGTTTAACGAAAGTTCCCACTTTTATGAAATTATCATGAACCTATAAAAAATAACAGTTTGAACTGATTTAAACTCTCGAATTTTTGTTTAAAATTAATTAAAATTAATTTAAAATGTAAATCTCAACTACGAAAATACTTTTTATTTCCAATGACGTAAATCCAAAGCTTAAACTGAAGGAGTCAAGATAAATCTATTAAATTAATAATATCTTCATATGACAGAAGGGCTATTTGTCTCATTTAAAAAAATCGATTTCTGATTCTTTCAAATTATTATTAATCTTCCCCAAACAAGATTGTAATGATAGGAAAGCGAGTCACTTAAAGATTTAAAATAATGGAAAAAGATTTTTTTTGTAATGAAGCATGGTGCAGGGATAAATGAATGATTAAAAATACGAGAAAACAGAAATGGCATAGGAAGAAATGTTAAATAACGTTGGTATGGGCAGTGAAAAATGGACCTATTATGTCTGAAAAAGTGGTGTAAGAAGCAAGTCCTAATAAATGAAGAAACACATTATGAACAACGCATTCATACTTGGATGTCATCAAATTTGTTCAAACGCACGTTGAAAGATGTCGATGATGAAGCATAATCTCGCCTTTACAAAGGAACCTATTGTTTCACTGATCGTTACAGGAAGCTGAGAGCAAGCAGGACGGAGCGACTGCTCGTAAGAAGAAAATAATTAGATGCTAAACGTGAGGAAGAGGGCTTGAGACCTGCATACGATCAGTCAAATGAACGGCGTACGTCATAATTGCTACGAATGAGATCTTAGTCCTTAGAAAGTTCCGTGCATTATTGAGTAAGTTATCATTTTTCCAGCAGTCCTGGTAAATTTCACGAATACATTCAAGACCCAGTTTAACTGTAATGGGGGAGTTATTTGAAATTAAGATCGGGTTCGATGTGATTTACTCTGGAGACTGAACGTCTTATTTGCTAGAAGTGATGAATTAGTTAGAAAAGTAAGCCTGCAAATTTTAGCTTAGAATTAGAATACCCAGACGAAAGTCCATCTTGTGCACATTGAATCTTACTTAACGCAAAATGCAGAAATCAGGTTGCTGATAATACAATCGAGTGAATTATAAAGAAATCGCATGCTTGACGGAATGAACTCATTTTAGCATCGAAGGGATATTCATAAATGTGCATTGCAGAGAAAAAAATTATCTGTGTACACTCACTGTAGAGTATGTTGTGAGCAACTCCTACACGTGGTTATACACCCGGAAGACTACTGATGTCAATGCTAACAGGAAGAACAATTCGACTGCACTTCGTGGGGCAAGTTGAAATTTTATTCTCTCTATAGATTGTAGCAGCGCAATGAGCAAAAACGCTGCGCAATGAGCTGGTCGTATTAAAGAAGTGAAATTAGGTGATTTAGAAAGCTCGTGTCATTCAATGCGATGAACTCATTTATTGAAATCCAGCAAATTCATCACGTCCTAGTTGCATGATATAATATATAAATTTCAATAAAGTCTTGCCTAACATGTGCTCTAAGTTGTTTCGCATTCTTTGGTTGTTCCTAAACTGCAAATAAGTTACGGAAGACTTTAAAATACCTCTTTGATTAGTTTTCTCGCTCGCGGACATATCGCATGAGCTAAAATCGACCATACACGAATGGATTTTGATTACACAAAGAAATTGCACCGTTTGTACACTCGTTCAATTTTTCTTTGGTATTGATAATGGAAGGAACGAAACGAAGCATGTGAAAAAAAGTTGGTGAAGGTATTCTTCCTACTCTAATTAGTTACATAACTTCATCTCTTCAACTAACCCAAGACACGCTGCTAGGTGAGAAATGTGTGGGCACGATAGTGCAGGGTATGAATTAGAACGAAGAGGATAACACTGAACACTAATACGTGACGATTCTGTGTTTTTAGAGTATATTTGACCACTTCACTGCTTACTAAGCATGTAACAGACTCCTGTCTAGGTAACAAGTTATGCTTTTGGTCGAATTTGTGTTGTGGCCAGTAGTTTGTGTTGAGGCTAAATCAAGCCAAAGTGCACGTTACTGTTTCGCGGGAGGAGTACATGTATTAGAATTTTTATGTTGAGAAAGAAGGTACGAAGGTTAAAAAATTACTTGGGACATTATAAAACTTCCATGTCTTATTACACACTTTTGAGAAAAACTTTGGATCAGTTGAAAAAATGACAGAAACACTATTTTGCACCAATTGACATTCAAGGTTTTTCAACTAAAGTTTAATCATTTATGAAGATAACAGATGAAGGAGACAAACAATTTTTTTCTAATCAATTGAATTTGAAAATCACATTTTAAGTTACTGAGCTGCCATACCAGCTGATTAAAAAATATGACCTGCAAAAAGAAGGAAAATTTTTTACAAAGAAGTTGAAGTTAAGAAAATAAGGACTTGAGAATGAGTCAGTCTTTGTTGTTCTTCGTAATCTCAAAAATTGTTTGCAGTATGCTTGAAATTTAAAATTTTCATTAGGTGTTGGAAATGAATGTTTTAAGCAGCATCACTAAGGTCATTGACAGTCTCAAATTGTTGTCCACTTCTATGAACATTCTTTGCCACTCATCTTCAACCAATGTCTACTTGGTTCGAATTGGGAGAACTGACTGAATGATGGAAAAGAAGACATCATTCTTCTGAAAAAAGTCTCGATCAGGTGGGAATGGGTGAATTACTAAATTATCCAGCTGGAAGAATCATCCATCACTCTTTAAACGAGGGCCCTGCTTCGTAATGGATGCTTTTTACAACATGCCAATGTAATCAGTCCGCGGACAACATGAAGTTCCACTGCGCCTCTGAAGAAAAAAATACCCCATACGCTATTGCAGAACTTATCCCTCTGAGTCGCAAAAAACGTTTCAGGAGACAAATTATTCTTCGTCGTGCGAGTAATGTTGTAAGCCTCCAGAGAGGCCTATGTTAAATTTACCGCTTCAGGGAATGAAATTCTCAGCGACTTTTCAGACCCTTATGTTTGATGATCTGTGGTAAACTTTGACGTGGAAACAGACGAGGTCCCTATGGAGGCTTTTCATTTTTCAAACTTCTTTGCCGGAGGTGTTACGTAATAGCTATTGGACTCCAATCTGCAACAGCGAGTGCAAACCATCAATAATAAAATAGTCAATAATTTTATTATTATTTTTAAGACTGAATAATTTTTTCCGGTAATCTTCTAGATTTTGCTGTTTTTGGCAACTGTTACGGTGTTTCAGGAAGTGACAAACCACTGCTTAACCTCAACTGCGACAGCAATTGTGACAAACCTTGCTTAAGCAGCTCACAACTCTGACTGAGTACAGTGGAAGATAATTGGCTGGCCATGAGCATAGTGACACCTTAACATTGTGACAACCTCTAACTGAGGTCAAATACATGAATTTCCCTCCAGTTGAACTTTTCCGGAACGAGATCATAAATTTCTCATCAGCTGACAAGGAGTTCAGTCATTTGAAAGTTTTATTTTCTAGTCTAATTCCTTAGACAGAAATTGTTTCTCTCCTTCATCCTATATATTTGTTTCTGAGTAAACTTTAGTAGAAAATTTCAAAAATCCACCGTCGCTAGATAGAACACTTTCAACTGTTTAACTGGTCCTAAACTTTTAATCCTTGTCTTAAAACAACTCTCGCATTCTCCAATTATTTAAATTCATTGCGTTCATGTATTATTGTTCATATCACATCAACAAATCTTAACTAGACACAAGTATCTACAGCTTCGTTGATTGAAGTTTGAGTTGAATACCTACCATACATTTATCTAAAGCATTACGATAACTTAATTTATCGTTTGCATCAAAGAGTAAAACTAATGCTAACAAACGCAAAGGAATATTGTCTAGCGTTCGAATTATTCCAACATTTCATTTTTTAATTTGAATCGTTGACATAATAAACGCCTTTTTTAATGCAAATTAAACTGAAGTTTCGAAAAATTTTGAACGCTCATCAGAAATCAAGCTGACTTAAAAAGAAAAACTTAATTACGCTCGACTTCTGAAAAGTCTTTGCATAAATATTCTGATTGTACGTTAGTGACCGGTGTGAGCAGGTCAAAAAAATTACGCTGTCAGCGGTTCAAAACGTCAACTTATCTTATCCGTCTAGGCCTACTTTGATTCCTAGCCGGTACAATTTGATGTTTTGATGTTTAAGATGACATCCACAGCTACATGGGTGTTTCTTGAGGCTGCGTTTGCTCTCAGTTAATAACGTACAAGTGCATCCAAGCACTTATGAGATCAACCAGACATTCTTCTTTGCGCTTGCTGTCTTATAAGCTTTCATGAGAAACTCAACACGTGTGTTCATGTTAAGACATTGAAATGAACACAAGCCGAAACATTCAAGTACTCTGAAATACCCACGAGTGCACGAAACACATCAATCGTTTTTGAGGATGTCAATTGCATTGAAGATACAAGCGCACAAACGGAAAAGACGCGACTTTAAAATGTTAGGTGACTGCTTTGTTTCATGTGGGAGGGGTGGTGCCTTTGTTTGAATGAATTTTATCGTTTTTATTCCATCGTTAGTCCTGATTAATTTCACGACTATATTCAAGTCAAAGGTAAACTGTTGAGTGGGAGTCATCTTAGTTTAACGTCGGGCTAGACGTCTGTCTAATATAGGAAACCAAATACAGTTTTCAATTTTAGGAACTAATGGAATCGAAGCTCAAATATGACTAGATAACTCTCGTTTATGATGAACTAAATCACTACCCTATTTTGAGCAGCCAGGTACCTTTAGAGGATGAGATCCCTTATTGAAAGTAGCCTGAGGGACCTCATTTTCTCCAAATGTGTGCACTTCATTTTTGCTTTGAGACACATTTCTTCGTCGTCAAGGTTAATCTTTTGTCCTTTTTCATGTTATCGCTATGCAAGTTTTACCTCCTCTATGACTGTATTACATTAAGTTCCTAATCCAAAATTGCTAGGGAGGATACAGTGTGTTCAGAAACTCAATATGTGACCACTAACACTATTAATTTTACTTCAATCATTTCATTGAATGAGCGATATGATCAATCTTGTTACATTAATTGCTAATTGCTCTTTAGATCGTCTCGTCAACGGGATTTTCTATAATTGTAATTTGATGAGCATCGAATTTAATTGTTTACGATTCAATTTCCATCTTGTGAACCCTAACTCTTTCTGCTTTCAATTTCTAAATCACTCGTGCTTTGTACCATGCGACTAACATCCATTAAAAGAAAAAATTAAAACTCAAATAAATTTTCTTCTGTCAGATCCTTGTTGGAAATACAACGTCTATCTGTTCAAAATGAACTCTGGTGAACGGTTAAAACCCTTATGCTTTCTCGTAATTAAAAAATGACACATGAAATGGATGCTGTGAATCCAAGGAATTAAAATTCTGCTTCAGCCGATATATTTTCATGAGTCTCTGAACAAAATAAATTAAGCAGGCTCCACGGTTTTATTCAACGCTCGTGGTCAGAAGGGTTTTTGCTGAGGCCAAATGCTCCGAAAACTTCGTTCTGTAGATCTCACATTAAAGTGGTATATGCTGAGACGTACTGTAGATCACGTGTCATTCTTTTACTTCATCATAACAGGATAACTTTACTTGAGAGCAACTTTGAACTCCAGCTAGCAATACTGATGAAAAAGTTGGCTATATTTCATTTCCACCTTTGTAATATTTCTGCTCCCCTGGTTGAGGAGAACAATTCCCTGACCACATGAGCGTCAGGTATTTTCTGTGTTTCATTTGTATTCAAATGCCGGGTCATGACTCTTTGCTTATGAGTTTGACGCCAAAGTTACCAAAGAAAACAATCGCTTCTATTTTCAGAAGGAGCAACTCATCACTGCCTTGTCATATGCTTTCCGGTGACTTACGTCCATGCTCCAGAAATTTATAATAATATTCTGAAAGTTTGCCAAGTTATGCGCGTAAAATAACGGATAAACTTCATCCTGACTTGCAACATCTCGCATCTTGGACTTCAGGCGAAATTTTTCCGGAGGGAAGGAGTTTCACAGAAAAACGGGATATTTTCGCGCGCTTATGACGCGTTGTAAATTAGTTCAAGAGAGGCAACTTACCTCTTCAATCAAGTGCATGGCGAAGAACAAGGGCTTTGTTTACAATGTGTTTAAACATCTCCCTTCAGCTTAAGGATGCTTGGGTCTCCTCACCATATTCTTTATATTTATCACAGTTCTGTGTTGAAAGTTTGATTCTGTAAGGACCAATTGGATGCAAACAACTCAAAACCACCTATCTTATATCCATTCATTATACAGTGCATGAGCGTATTCTTATAGTACCAAGTAAGAATTATACCGTTGGACCAAATCAAAGTAAAAACTCTTTAGCAGTGCGGAGAAAAGTATTCCGGTGAAATCACTTCCAATCCCAGTTTCTCAAAATTTTGTTGAGAAATATGAACTGTTATATGTGTATTGGAAATGCCTGAGGGTTGAGAAAACATTTAGTTGTGTCTCGAGGCGACGTCTTTACTAAATTCGAGCGACAACATGAGCTTCCGTAGGTGGGAAGTGATACGAGCTGCGCTGTGGAGCTCCCTCAGTTAAATATTTATGCGACCTCACGCACTACGTACCTAAATCACGCTCATATTGCCCTCGGGTCACACTTGGCCGCAAACTGCGCATTATTTGCAAGCCGGAAAAATTATGATAATTCTCATTCTACTTGGTTAACGTACCGCGAAAAAGCGGTGAAGATTTTAGTTGTATTTAACACTGATTAATGTAATGAATAATTTTTAAAAATTTCAACAATCCCTAAAGGATTTGAGATTTGCTTTGGAAAATAAGATGGATGGAATATGAATTTCAGGACAATTGTCTCTAAATTATTGCTGGTTAAATGAAGGAAGTCTGCTTACTGGCAGTGGTTGGTAATTACAGTAGAGTGGTAAACCATAATTCATGTTTCAGAAACGATTGTAACTCAATTTTTATATTTATTAATGGTATACGAGTAAGTACACTTGTGATAAATACATGAACTTACAGTGAAATTAAAGAAACTCCGTTCTGACCATCAGTGTCGATATTATCGTATTTTTTTTTGCACTGTACATCCATGCCTTAAAAATTATCACCCGTAAGCTGAAATCTCAATGTGCAAAAATTTTACACGGTAATTTAACCTCATTTAAGATCGTGTTCGTAAAAAACGTTCGTGTTCGTAAAAAAAAACTATGAACCGAATTTGAGTGAGGGCATACCAGTGCAAGATTGGAGCCATAATTTATCCGGAGTAGGGCGTGGAATGAAGCGATTTGAATGAATAATTGTGTGTGATCAAAATGAAAGTTATGAGCTGAGATAAATAAGCAGACGTGCATTAAGTTGAGTACGTAATTCATGCCTTTACGGAAACTATCTTCTAGCGACGAAAGGGAAGAGCGCTTCACATTGGCGAGAAGGTCCCGGTTCAGCTTCTCATGAGATGAAGAAAAAGAAAGGAGCATAAGAGAAGGTATAGAGACGCCTTACCTAGTAGGCTTACATTTTTCTTTCTCCTTACATGTTAGGTCATGACAAAACAATGCTTGTTAAGCAATTGCAAAACTGAGGGATCAGGCAATTGTTTTTCAAGAGGTTTTTGATGATTGCTGCAGCGCGATGTCGTTCACCTTCAACTTCACGCCCCCATACAATTGTTCATTGAAAAACCTATAAATTTTTAGTCCTAGCTTTTGGAGAAGGCAACATAACTATTGAAAATTAGACAGCCCGTTGTTTATAGGTAGAACTAATTTTCCAAACCTTGAGATTGGTGGATAATAGTGTTTTTTGAGGGGGTAAAACATTTATGCGGCCATTATAAAAATGTATATGAGAAATTTGGGCAAGAAAATATTCAATAATGGAAATTCTTTTCCTTAAATTTGAAATTTTTAAATCCCAATTTGCACAATCCAGCGAGTAGGATTAATTTGATGAGGTTGGACAAAGAAGAACGCAAATTTTTACATGGGTATCCGTGAAAAAAATTGATTCATTGGCAAAATGAAAAAATGAGTTAAACTTACGTGATTCCGAAGGGCAAAAAATTACATTATCTCCTATTTTTCCTGAGAGCAGGGCATTAAATTTTACGCGACGAAATTACTGAAACCAAAAAAACGGACGGTGTCAACCAATAGAACAACCAAACAAACAAAATTTAATAAGTCTACAACACCTGTGCGACCGGTTGGGTTAGATAGTTGGTGTAAAAAATGAAATAACTTCATAATCGAACACTTATCGCGGCAAAATGTTTCAATAGCGATGAATAATATTTTCATAAAACTTCACGGGAGGAGTTCTTCCTGTCATGCATTAAAATTTAATTTTCTATAAACAAATGTTTGGAATGCCGTATCCACAACACAGCATGTCGGATTACCATATTTGGAGCAATAAAGCAAAGGATTTCTCGCTACGTAATAGTGAATAGTTGAATTTTCGTAATCTAAAACGAATTTGAATGTTTGCTCACCTTGTTACTAGAAGCAGAGGGCGTAAACGGTGACAATGGAACCAAGCACTTTAACCGCCAACATTATCAAAGTTTCGTAGGTATACAGTTAGTTCAAATTAGTATTTGATGAAAATGCACTCGAATAAACCTTGAGATTGAAAGATTAATATCATTGCAGAAGTATATTTTAAAATTCCTAATTGAGATGCTTTAAACATTTCTCACTTAAACAGCACATAATTATGTTAGGCAACAACACTTGGGTGTCGTGTGTGAGTTTATGTTTAATTGACTCCATTTGTTCATATTTAATAAGATCATGACATTATATTTCAATGAAGAACTAGGTTCAAGAGAAGACACAAAAAATGGGGATAAGATTAAACAATGACACCTCCCACGCTATGACACGCCCTGCCAGTCACACGACGCCAGTCTCCCCTCCTTGGAATTTTCGAGCGCTGTTTGTGCAACTCCTGCAACCTGCGTTGTCTGTTCAGCTTTCCTGAATCTCGCGACCCCTCTGAAGATCGTAAAAATTCTTTTGCAGATCGCGTTGTTGTCGAAAGAGCGCCGTGCCACTTCGACAGTCCGAGCGTGGGAGCTGTCATGGAAATATTGCTTCGGTGTGAAGGGTGTTAGGGGATCATGTAGAGTTGTCAGGACATGAATCACTGAAAGTAAGGGATTAAGAGAGAGCAGCTTTAGATAGGAATATTATTTAACTGTGGAGAGACACTCAGACAAGTCGTTATTGAAATTTGAGTCAATTTATGCTATTAAGGTGCCAAATTAGTGGCTAGAGACAGTTGAATTCCGAACAAGTCAAGAAATTAACAGTACAATGCTCTGGGAGCAAAAAAATCCTATTCACAGGTCAGACTCTGGCAAAAAATAAATCTCTAATTTACGTGGAACGTCTACAGGAAGCATTACTTTGAGGAGCTATTTTTTATACTGAAAAGCATGTGTCATTTGGGAGACAAATTTCTTACGATATAATTTCGAGTCAGGAATATACTTGAAAATCTTCGATGTCTCTAATGTAATCTCTATTGTCTTCTGAACAATGCATTACCATTCGTATTAATAATATAACAGAACACGGTTGAAAAAACATGTCTGTATGTTAATTTTACTGTACAAATTTTAGTATAAGTGAAGAAACTAAAATGTAACCAGAGCTACAGCAATTGTTATTGAAGTAAAATACTTGAGATATCCGAACATCTTTGCTGTTGGAGCCCTTTTAAACATATACATAGAACACTTTTTTTCCAGGAAACTACTAGTACACATGTGAAATCTAGCAAATAAATTATGTTTCATCAGAAGTAATCTTCTTAAGGTAGCAAAGTTTTCTTCAACGAAATCTTTTGTAGTAAATCTAGTTAATAAGAAGAATGAGTTAACAGTGTTTATATTATAACATGATGTACACATGATCAACTAATGTTAGCATGAAGTACTCAGTCCTCGGTTTGGTCTGACGAAAATTGAGGTCCCTCTGCTGGGTGTGCACTGGAACATTCGTCCACACGCTGCACCGCTTATGGCCATTCACTACGCCTTTGTAGATGAGATGTCGATCTGCGCAGATTACTTCTATACATTTGCAGGACTGTGGTTTTCTTGCACCGAAGATGGTTTTCATCGTCAATTAATCCTTGTGTTTCATGCACAGTATCAAATTCTTGATTCAGTAGCCCAAAAATATGAAGTCAAAACGGGGCTAAAACCATATTTTTATGTGGAGGAAGTTTTGTAAAACGAAATGTTCTGGGTAGGATAATTTTACTTATTCTATCATTTCCACAACTTCGGTCTGTTCCGGTAATAACAAGGAGTTGAGTTGTCGGTTAAGTATTTTCATCGCGTAGCAGAAAGTGCTGCAATGATCTAGTCTCTTCCTCTGTTGATCAATTGAAAAGAAACCATTCACATCTAAGTTCCTAATTGGTTTTAGAAAAAAAATGCCTAATTTGGTCTCGTGAAACCTTAACGAGCATTTAAGGAATTGAAGTAAATTCCTTTGGAATTCTACTGTATGCTGTTGGTCGAAGCGAATGCGGGCAGCCGGCAAAAAAGAAATTTATAAAATACTTCGAACCATTCTGTTTCTTAACTCTCTTTGATTAATCTCCATAGTCATACGGAAGAATCTAACGTCCTCTTCAGAAACTTCTCTTTAGCACTTTGTATATAATTTAATTGTATATATCAAGAAAGTTGAAAATACACACTAAAAAAGTTGAGACTTGTAAACAGCAAATAGCTTTTTCAAAGAAAAAGTATGCTAATAAAAATTGCACGTTTTAGCCACTACAAACGCATTATTAAGATGTATACATACACTTATTCGAATTTCAGCAATTACGATTTAAACATTGGGTTGTACGTGTTTTTTCTATTAACGATCACGGCCAAGTTGAATTTGACTGCTGGTATTGCTTGTGTTTAAATTGTCACAGCGAACACTGTTATCAATTCATCGCTCATTCGTTGAGCAATATGAAAAAAAATCTACGATTAATATGTAGAGCTGTGACGGTCCATCAAATTAGCAATTATTTGCTCTTTAAAATGCGAAAACTCAACATGACCGTAGACTGGTAGACGCTGGTAAAGTATCCCGAGCTGTCTTTTAAAAGTAAAATCCACAATAGCGAGGAAAGAATTTTAGAACAAATTTGGCGAACTGAAGTTTTGTTACTCGTATAACTAGTACAACTGCACAGTTGACTCGTATAATACACACCTACTTGAAACAGCGATACGGTTTCTATATATATATTACCAGAGACACACAGCGTGAAGTACCGAGATCAAATACAAGTGATGAAATTTTATTGAGAAAATTCAAAGGCCTTGGGAAACATCCAATTGGAATTTCTAAGAACGCTAGCAAATATACACTGTGATTGGCAAGAATATAAATTCAGCTAAGTCCATGGCACGAATGCCCTGTTAATTGTGAATTATGTTGGAAGCAGCCGTTTCATGACTGAGAGCTCTGGAGATGATCGCCTGCACCTACTGTACAGCGTACAACTCTTGCAACCTAAATGTACAAAAACATATTCGAAAGAAAATCTCACAAAATTTCTGCAACAATCTCAACGACTACGGCGAACGACACATGGAAGAGACTTGAGATATGGGAACATGCTAATGGTGCAATGCTCTCCACCATGCAGGCAGTCCAGCTGCTCACGACACATCGTACCCTACAAAGCTCACAAGTCGCTTTACTATATTGATCTCATTTTCTCGTAAAGAAAAACATTTTGCACCGAGTTAATGGTTAAATTTAACGGTCACTTACAGTCAAATCTACGATACTTAAAACGAGAATGCTGTGAACTGCAGAAGATAATTCCATAGGATACTTTTGAAACTCTTCCCTGTTTCATGAGAAATGCTCAGCGAAAGACGTATGTAATGCTAAATAAGATAAAAGTAATTTATAGATCAGATTGAAAATTCATAGCTAGCGTTTATGTAGACTCATTTCAGCATCTAAACCATTTCGTTACTTGTTGCTGTTTCTCCAATCAAATTCTTGGCCTGCTCACAACGAGTGGCTGTATGAGCCACAGAATTATGAGTTCAATCACTGGTACCAAAAATTACTGATCCACTGAAACTCTTTTGTATCGGCGGGTGGAACGAACGTAATCGCATGCACGCCAAGGACGTCGGGAACAACGTAAATTGAAAATTCCTTCTGTTGTCAGAAAGCCTTTAATTCAGGAGTCTATAGCTTTCTCCACAAGACAAAATGAAAGGATATTTTTCAATTGACCTTGAAGACTACGCCATCTTTATTGAATGTCTAGCTATAATCTGATGTTAGTCATCTAAATAATTGTTGTCATCCAAAATAAGTCATTTGTGAATTTTTTGTCGAAACATTATCCATGTAATTCAACGTCGATATCTACTGTTGAAGCTTTTGAAGAAGGCATTTTATCAGCACTAACGTCGCTAAGACTTGAACGCTGTCATCCGAATTGCCATATCCATTCACGGCATATTCTTTACAGCTAAGAAATAAATTAGTAAAATATTTCATCTGCGAAAGAGCATGTGACGGGTGCAATTAAGTGAACAAATTTGTGCTCTGGGTTTTATCTAAAATATATTTCAGTGATTTCGACAAATTTTTCTCTCTAAAAACACTTCACAGCTCTGAATAGTCTCGCCGCTCATTACTTGTGACGCTGAATAAGCCTACGGCTTAAACGGCGTGTAGCTCAATCGGTTATCTAGCTTCGGTTCTGAATAAAATGCACCTTCTATCTACATCGTGGGCTCTCTGCCGTGTGTACTGAGCGTTCTCTGTACCTCGCTGCTGCATGAAAATGACTGAGTTCGCAATCTTTAGCAACCATGCAATACACCAGACTCGGCGCAGTACTGAAAATTTGCAGTGATATTAACGTGTTACATTTATTTTGTGGAACAAACTGTTTTTTTGAGTCCAAAATGGAACAAACTGTATTTTTCCTTTTTCAACGCCAGGTTGATGGCGTAGAAATGATTACGCACAATTTTTCAATACGGCTATCAGGCAAGAGGGTAGAAAAAAGTGTTACAAATTTTTTAAAACACTGCGTTCGTTGCGACTGCTCCTGGCTTTAAATGGAATATAAAAGAAAACAGAGAAAAACAAAATGTTTGTATGAAACGACTTGGAAATTCTATTCAAATGGTATTCGTGGAAGTGTAAAGATGAAAAATATTTTGAAGCACTTGGTTCAAGACCCTCTACAGCATAATTATAGGGAAATTTGTCCAGAAATGGCAGGACTCCAAAGAAAGCAGCGCAAGGGGCTGTAGAGTGATAAGTTCCTAACGATACATTGTATTTACAAAACTCACTTCAGCATCAATTTCAGATTTTTCCAAAGTTTTGTAGTTCGTGAGATACACGTTCTTTTTGAAAATTGCTTGTAAATGTCAGTTTGCGGTCAACATGTTCGTTACAAGCACTATTATCTCTTCATCATAACTTTTGTTTGAGTGCTGCAATTTGCATTCCAATTCTCCTTTTGATAGAATATGATAAATATTGTTAAACGCACATTCGTGCGCACTTTTAATAATCTGCGCTACTCACGGATCTGGCATATTTTGCCATACTTTCTTGCTGTCGAGGGTCTTAAAATGTATTCATTTATTGATCGGAGGATAAATTATTTGTGATTAAAACACCCATGTGGTAAAAAAATTTAAGGCTTGCACCTACCTTTAAAAAATTGCACTTCACTCGTATGGGATCTCATTGGTAAATTCACTAGCAAAACAAAACTATAATGCATTCTTCCGGATTTTATAGTACAGATATAGTGTCCGGCTTTGGAACACGAAGGATTTTTTCTGCATCGCACGCATAAATTTTACTATGGGGACTATAGAAATAGATAATTATTTGACCCTTTTCGTTATATATTGTTCATTCAATGTGTTTGCAAACATATTACGCAATAATTCATGGACCCAAAGTTATAAAAACAGCAGGCATGAAAATACTTATCGCAATGTTCTTATCAATAATTTGTCCGTTCATTGGACGTACGAGTCAAAAAGCTATCGATATCCAAGTCATAAAAGCAATTCTTTTTTGCGCATTTTTATTTGGGCATTGCAAGTCTCTTGCTTTCCTTTGGTATGAAGATCACACGATTCGTCAAGCAGGGTATTGGGTAAAAAAGGGACACGGTGCTACTCCCGCTTCCAACAGAGTTTTGCGCGAAAGGAATTTAGACAACAATGGTGTGCACTGCTCGTTTAATTCTGGTATGCATAGATTCGGCCGCACTTCCAGTACGAGAGGGGAAGTTGGTCCGAGAAGTTTGGACCCCTCAGGGGAATTGCGCGCCGTCATTCTGGCGGCGACCGCGATACCCATCTCGCACACTCGAATAGGATGATCCACGCTGTGTCTGTCGACCGCAGGGACTATGTTAATTCCTTTCGGTGATCGCCGGTCGGAAGGACTCCAAGTTGAAACGTTCCCGTCCAATACTATGATATCGTGTGAGTTTGAGCTTTTTATTGGCACAGGATATTTCTATGTATCATAAATCAGTCGCAAACATCAAAATTAAATAGTATGTATTAAAAATTATCAAAATGCGAATTATCAATTAGGTACTGCAGAGTTTTTCTGAGGCTCTAATCCTTTAAAGCCATTTGAGCGGAGAAAAACATTATTTTACAGTTAATTTGAGAGTGCGTTGAATTCGAGAAGTAACACTTTTTCGTAATGCGCTCTTCGTACTAAAGTGAGTGAGATTTGTGGTACTCTTCTAAAAGAATTTTAGAATATGTAGTTCTAAAAAGCGACTGAAAAAAATTTTGTTCGAATTTTTTTGACGTGAACTTGAGAATGTGAATATTTTACGAATGTTCTTGTTATCTTACAGAACATTCTTCCTTAATTCAAGCAGGCAGCTATTTTTTTGCTGAAACCCATAGGAAGTGATCACTATTCAAGAAGATTTTAATGTACCCAGAAAATTTGCCCAACAACAATAATATTAAGCCCCTTGCAAAAGCTGCGTCGCTTTAGTTCACAATATTAACACTTTCTGATCTTTCCCAGACAAGCCCCGCCACTAATGCAACACATAAGTTCGCCCACTTATAACTTTCGAAATTATGCACCTATCGACTTCAAATTACTCTCAAACGGAAGAATGTTTTGTTTGAGAGTAATTTGAAGTCGATAAGGGCATGATTTCGAAAGTTACGAGTGCGTGAACTATGTGTTGCATTAGTGGCGAGGCTTATCTGAAAAAGATTCCACTTTGCTTGGTCCTCCTCGATATCTGAAATGTAGGATTTCAAGAGGCAGGCTGAAGCCACCCGAGTCAGGTAATCGATATCGTTATGAAGTGCGCTGGTCAAGTTTTGAAACACGCTGATACAACTAGAAATAAGTATAAATAGTTGGAATACCCAGATTTATACTAAAACATTTTGCACTTTCATTTAATTTCACGTAAACATCAAGTGACATAAAAAACCAGAAAAAATGATGAAATTATTCAATTCTATTATAATAAAAAAGAGATCTACTGAAGAAAAATTAAAACTTCAATTTGAATCACCTACTACTAAAAGTTATATTTTTTAGAACAGATTACAATTTTGCTTCGACAATGTGTTTCGATGAACTAATTTTTAACTGCTCATAAAATTACTAGAATTATTGAAAAAAATGCCTAGAGTCTTTGAAACAAAAAAGTTTGAATTTTTGTTTCTAGAGAATATACCCTTAAAACTTTATACGTCACTAACCCTTTTCTTATGAACTCCTAAATTATTCAGAAATCTTTTAATATTCAACTAAAGAATCGATTAGTTCATTCAAAAAATAGAAATTTACTTCTCATGCTCTCAACTGATACTTTGACTCTGGAGTATAATTTGTGTTTAGTCCTTCTTTTTACGACAGGACAAGATTCCTATTCACAGCAAAAACTAACAACCCGTAAGCATCACGCAATCACACATTGTGTTGCAGGAGGGCAGAAAAAATTCTTCTCTAGTTATTCAGAAGTACATAGAAAGAAATTGCAGACCATCTTATTAAAAATATGCCTCGGTACGTTAATGAAGTAGTACGAAGCCTGGTGGAGGACTGATTAAAGTAGTGGGAAGTGTAATATGACACATCATCAATTTTATTACTAAGTCAATTCGATTTCTTCAGTCAAAGTGCAGGGTTCAAAATCGTTCACGGTTTTTTTATTAAACCTAAATTGTATGTGATGCTTGTAGAATTTGTCAATGCTCCTAGCAGAAATAGGAAAAGCTCTGCCTTTAAACTTATCAGTTCAGGGGTTCAACGTGCCTCCCTTAAAAATTGTTCAAAAAAGGTAACACTCAAACCCAGCCGTATTCTAGGTTTCTTCTTGCACGGTGTTCAATAATACAAACATATAAGTGTTTTTTGAGTGATAAAATTTTGTTATTTGGAATTTTGAAAATAATTCCTAACACAAATGAAATAATTTATGGTCTATTGACTTTCAGGCATTCCGTTTGTGGTGTTGTTGGCTGAAGATGACTGGAATTCAAATCGTACTTAACATAGTCGATTGAACATAAACAACCAGTGCTAACTAGTGTACGAATGAAGAGCCGTAAATCTAAGAGTCTATTTCAGACCCGATAAACTTGAGTGGTCTTAGAGAAGCAAAGGTCTTTAAAATAAAACAGAGGCCTTCTTCCAAAAGATTGATGTCCAGCAAAAGACACGGAGAGAACCTCTGACAAAATTCATTTGGGAATCTTCGAGCGACAAAATAATACCCTTTTGCTAATAGTGATTTCCCAAAGAAAGTACAGAATCTTGCTGAACAGAAAACGTGGATAACTCTTCAAATTGTTTTCTACGTTTTGTTTCCAAATGGTTTTCTAAAACAGGCTTCACTGAAGCCGAAGAATATCTGCTGTCTCTTTCACTGTAGCCAATTCCACTGTAGGATCACTCATTATCTTTGTAGTAAGCAGGCTTCTATCAGCCGACAAATGTGCCCCTAGGTCCAACTGTGCCCAACCGCTGGCCCCGTTGTCTTGATTCAGTCATTCCCGCTCTGCGATGTCAGAGCAGCAGCCGAAGGTTATCTGAGGTCACTGGACCAAAGCAAGCTGTCTCTCTCTTTCATCTTGTAAACCTGGCATTCTCGAAATTATTCATTGTAGCCATTCTGATAAACATCGTCATCATTTACAAACGAACGTTACGTTGCATTGATTGAATTAATCATAAATAAATGATTTCTCTAAATTTGTCATTTTCCTACCCATCTGATGACAAATCTAAATAAGGTTAGATCCTACCTTCAACGCTATTGTCCCTGCCCAGCCTGCACTGCCCCTACTGCGACGCCAGATGATCCCTAGCTGGAGAATATATATATATTTCGCGTTAAAATTTAATTTTTATTGATGAAAACACAGTACAGGAATTAAATCATGCGAGTCTGCTGGGGTAGAAATAATTTTGTGCTTGGGGTGGGGACTCATGATGGGAACTAAAGCCAGAATTTTCTCTCATGGGCAGGAATAAATAATGCTTCTCCCGGGAAAATGTGCTTCAGAATTCCTGCTGATGAATTTTTCCTCATTACTTATCAATATTTTTGTCGATGGCAGTTGAAAATTGCTGGGTTACATTGAGTACATCGAATTATGATTCATTTTTTTGCCACCTACTTGTCTTGAAAACGTTGAAACTAACGGTTAGATCAACAGTGTTTCAAACCAAAGAAATTAACATTATTTTTCATCTTAACTCGGTCGCTCTGACCATCTCAACTAATATTTGGCATCGTCCTTCATAAAAAATGTATAAACTCTACGGATTTTTGAACTAACATTTAACTATCTTTTCATGAAATCACTTCGGCTCATGAAGGTGTAATTTTTGTAGATGACGTCATTTACATCCCGCGCCCGCGTAAATTGAATTTAATTTATATTATTGCATGAGCAAAAATTTTCTTTTGTTGATAATTTTATCAAATGTTCATCCGGGATGTGTTTCAAAAAGTTTATACAACGGTATGGATGTTCTTGTAATCTGCATCAGGGCTTAATATCCCATGTGGGCGGGGGTGAACATTGAAGATATTTTCTCATCGAAACACGGTATTTTTATACCTGTTCTTTGAAGCAGGTAACAAAAACTTTCCAGCTTTGAAGAGGGCTTAAATGTAATAGCGCTTAGAAGATATGTTGACCTCTATTTGATTTTGATTAAGTTGGCATTTCGCTAAACGATTATTTTTCCCATTGAGATTTTACAATAAAGTGGGCGGTATCACACACGCCAATGGAGCTGCTTGTCCTTCCGTGACTGTATAAAATACAGAAAGTTATCTAATTATGTTCCCTTAGACGGGTGAATCGTCCTCTTCGTAAACTTTGAACTTTTCGCAAATGCCAATCCCAATTGTATATGAATGATTCTGTAAATGTGCTCTTCTTTTGACTGATTGCTTTTTCGATCAATCTCAAATTTAACTCTCACGGACGAGCAAATAATTTAAAGTTAATCTAGCGATTTTAATTTTCTCGACGTCGATTTTTTATAGAACTCTTCATTATTAACATCATCCAAATTTTCAGATGAGACATTCGTTTCATTTTTGGTCTTTGACATTAAAGTGAACTCTAACCAGTACCTCATAGCGCACCTAAACTGTAGCAACAGATCGTCAACTCTGAAATCCATTTCAGCTTCCGAGGACAACTCGTCTAAAGTTCGAACAATTGGAAATATATTCCGTCCGAAAACAGCTTCTGTTACTTTAACTTTTGTTCCGCAAACACTCCCTCACCCTGACATGGCATGGACAGTGAGCAGCAAGCATTTAATTACTTTACCTCACTTCCTGTACTCACTGTCACGTTCAGCCATCGATCTGGCCTTGGTGGGCTTCACAGACGGCCAACACGGGCAGGCTCAAGGCATAAGTAAACAAATATTTCAGAGTCATGCTGCCGCAAAGCTTTGGGCTGCTTTTTTGCTTATTGCGTGAGGCTGTAAGAAGCTAAAATTAGGAAAAGATCCACTGCTTTTTAACAAACGCTTGTAGTTTTAAAATTTTTAATTTGAATGCCTTTCATTCTTTTTACTTACTCTTTAGAAATTTCACAAACAGAATAAATCGGTTGAGAGAATAATATTCTCAGCAACTCAGCAATAATATTCTCAGAATTAAAATTTGTAGACCACTTCAACGCTTAACGCGTTGAAGTGGTCTACAAATTTTTCCAATCGATGTGACAAGATTTCACTTGAATTCAACTCAATGCGGTTCAAACATGGCTTCAATGTCTTAACCTTAAACAATTCTGCAGCCGCGACTGTGCCCAAGTAGATAACATAAAATGCTGCCTGTAGGGAATTTTACATTGTTCAAACATACCTTAGCTGATTCTCAGGAAATGCTACAAATTATAACACAACCACTATTTGCTGTCCAACTGGAAAGCTCTCAAACTTCCGTTGCAATGCCTATAAATTACTTAATAGTCGCATCACAAACAATTTAAATGATTCTGCGAGGCAACAATTTGAAATCTTGCACAATTTAACATTGCTTCTCTCAAGTTTTCTAGCGAATCATTTCACCCTTAGCTCATGATGGGGCTTTTGAAAATTGTGATGGCTGGTGTATTAGGGAACCCAAGGAATTATTACCAAAGAATTGCGAGCAATCTGCTAAAACAAATATTTTGTGTATTTAGTTTCTCTTGGTGTACACACGATTCTATTGCAAAATTTCTAGGTTCAAGAAGAAAGGTCGTGTTAATTTCAGTTACACTGTCAATGCCTGTATAGAGTAACACAAAAATTTCAGAAAAGTTTTAATGGTTGGGGGAATTTATTTGTTAATTATATTCAAAATTTGAACTTCAAATTTTCAGAATCTTTATTGTTGGTATCAGCTAAGATTAATTGCGAGACAAAATGAGCAATCCGGAATACCTTCCATAATACCTCAATGGCAATACCAAACAACGCTAAGGAGGGTCTTCATCTGCAGGACAGTCTCTAAGCAAAATATTTGAAACTCACAGATTTCCAAAAACGGGGCATAATTTCGTCAAACGTGCAATGCAGCGACCCAACGATACTGGAAGTTTTGAAGATCGTACAAAATATAGTCGTTTAAGAACTGAAACGACGAAGAAGAATAAAAAGAAGGTAGCATCAAGTATTATAAAAACGTCAAAGAGACGCGTGAAGGAAATTGATTTCTCAAAAGTGTCTGTTCTTGAAGTTGAGAAAAGAGATTTAAGACTCTTTTCTCCAGAATTGAGAACAAGCACATGACCTTAAATAATGGGTAAAAAGACGCACCATAAACCGCACTTTACTGCGCTAGCTCGCAGCTCTTGATTTCGACTTTTTAGTACTTACAGATTAGAACATTTTTACTTTTGAACAAGTATACAAGAAATTATCTAAATGACCAGGTATTTTTACAAAGTTTTTCAACAACGCTGAAAAATAGCAGAAACATTTGCTTCCCCAAAATGTGGCCTTTTTAATGGTATGAGGAAAAGGTCAGGCAAAAGAAATAATTTCTCCTGCTTTTCTTCTTGAGGTAGTGAAAACTATGAGGGACACATCTTGGAACCAGCGGTAAAAAGCCCTGAGGATACAATGTTCCGAGGAGGATCAATGCTCTTTCGACTAGATAGAGCTCCGGCCCATACCTCCATTAGAAGAACCTATAGGACTGGCTCAGGAGCAACGCTCTTGAGTTTCTAAGCAAGGATGAATGGCCTCCTCCAAGGTGCGATCTGAATCCCTTGTTTGAACTGTTTTTGGGAGATTTACATGCACACAACCTCATCCAACACTGGGACAATTAAAAAGGTCTTTGGGACAAGAATGAACTGAATTCCCTATGAAGCTATTAGCTAGCCTACACAGTCAAGTCAGTACTTAATCGATTGGAGGATGTTTTGAAAAGAAAGGTTGATTCTTTTGACTTTTTTTTGCCTCTAATGTTCATAATTTGAGAACATCAAGAGCAATGTCTAGGCATTTTTGTCGATTTTTTGTAAAGTTGCGAAATAATTGTCAATATTTTTGTATTTCCTAGTAAGCTAGTTAGTTTTTGAACAAAATGAAAAATAACCCGAGATCATCTGCCCCAAATTTAAAAGAAATCGTAACATTTCAACAAGCTTGCTGATAGATCGTTCACACTTCTTTGTTTCCCTCATTCATTTTCTGCGTGTTACATTCGAGGTAAATGAATGGAAAACGCTCAATAGCAGGAGAACACCAACGCTCCAAGCCGACGTGGTCACAGCAGGCACTTTCAAGACTAATATTTTACATCCATTCGTATTTTACTTACATCCAACGATTATCAGTTACGATTGACACTTCAATAAGGCGTTTCACCTATAAAGAAGCATTCATAAGTTGTCAATTTACGACTTTCACGTATCGGCTATTACTGTGAACAATAAACATATATACAGAGGAGATATTTTTGTACCAGACAACTGAAGTTGGAACCTAGATGCATTCGGCTTGAGAATATATCCTCGTCGTCCGCCCACTCGAAATATTGCTGCCAACACGTAGAACGCAAACCTATTAGTTGAGCGTCATTAGACTGTTCAAATCGTTTTACCTCTTTTTAGAGGTGTTGAACTGAGACATAATCACAACACGGTTAGCAATGTACACGCATTTTCTTATAGCTCTCAAGCAGTGCAAACACCAAACTATGTTAATTTCGTTCATAGGTAGTGGGAAGAAATAAATGTTCCTGTAACGTGATATTGTTTATTTAGCATGCGTAAAGTCAACTCATCTAGCAAGAACAAAAACTGTCATTCGTTCACTTGATAACGAAATACTTCCTAAAAGACAAATGAAAGGTTATTCTACGCAAGACAGAAGATAAATAACTCAATTTTAAATAACGAAACAAATTTTCCTACAATGTAGACCAATGATGATGGATTTAAAAGTAACTAATTTAGTTTTCCGGCATACATTTATAAATTCATAGATTATTTTAGTCCGCCAATCCCGAGTCGTGCATTCCACATGAGAGTCCCACAATGTTAGGTGACGGCCAAGTGTTACTCACAGGTCTGTCATAATCTAAAAAATCAGGGAACTCAGAAAAAGAGGAAAACTGAGAATAACAAAGACATTCATAAATTGGCTAATCAGACATGAGTCAAACTCTATCAAAAAATTGAGTAGAGTTGTTCAAAAATTCGTGAAAAATCAAGAGCTCCAGAGGATATCCTGAAAGGAAAAAACCTGTCCGAAGATGATCGAACAAGAAGCAATAATTATTATTTAGGCAAAGTCTGATGGATAAAGATTTCTACTGAACTGTGGACGTGAATGGTGGCAAATGGCCACATTTTGTACCAAAGGGCTTTTCTTATTTCTGAAATAGATATATATTCAATATGGACGCAAGTAAAATTGTTGCGATACAATGAGCGTTTTTCATTTGCCACAAATACGTTAATAATTACTACACATAACTGTTAGTGCGTCGAATGGATCTGTTACTAATTTCTTTTTCGAAGGTGAAAAATCTTTTATTTTCCCTTGATTGACAAAAGGGCATAACCATAAAAGAGTTTTCGAGTATTAGGGCAGAAACAGCCTCCTTCTAGCCTCTTTCTTGCGTCTGAGTTGCAGCGACATCCGAGTTTTCTCTGCTGTTTTTTTCAGGTTCCATTCAAGCAGGAGCTGCAGGAAAGGTTTTGTGTACCCCAATTAGCCGCTGCTTTGTGGGCATGCTGAATACAACTGGCACGCAGTGATCAAACTCTACTGAAGGGAAGGAAGTATGAAGCAAATTAAATGTGTCCGTAGCATTTTATATTGCAGCTCATTCGTTGCACTGATAATTCAGCAACAACAGTAATCGTTGAGAATAAAATGTGAACGCTGTTTGTTTCCCTTTTTTCGTTGAAGGTGGAAAATTTGAGCTCGAGAGTCTGAGAATCACATCGTTTTCGAAGTACAACAAATTCTCTTCTTTGTCGTTTATAGCAAATGTTATATGAATGTATTAGCTTGTTTGTCAAACATGTGCTAACATTCCCTAGAAGTAATGAGACTCCTAAATCGTACCAAAAATTTCTTACTGAACGATATAAATAAGAATTTGAATCGAGTATTAGGAAAGCTTTAAGAACATGGTTACTACTATGTGATTTGATTCGTGTTTCGTGCATTGTATTTAGTTACGAATAAAACTGAATTGAGTTAACGTCCGTGAAACTTTACACTATATTAGCCAATTTCGTCCGTATTTTCTATGTATTGTTTTAGCAGCAGGGCATGGTTCCTATCGAACTGGAAACAAAGGAAATGCGGGAGAAGGCATTTCACTGTACGATGCGCGTTTTACACGCTGTCAAAAATGACTTCTGGCGAGATGACTAACCTTGATATTGTACCATTGTTTTGCTTAGCAGGCCCAAATTATAGAAATAAAAGTGACGAGCGAAAACTTTATATAGAGTATCCATTTGTTGATGACATTTTTCGATTGTTTGATAGGGATCAAAAGAGATCACATCCTGACTGTAGAAAAATCCTTGCTCGCAGTGGCGACATGCAAAGGCACGAGATTTAAAAAAAATGTCAATGACAAATGCCCATCATGACATGAAACGTTTTTAAAAGGATTATGCTTTGGCTCTTTGATTTTGACAGTAATTAGAAGCAAGTGCATATTTTGAACATTCCTAATCACCAGCCATCTTAGCTACATATGTACTTATTCGACCAGCCCTATTTGTTGATAAATTTTCTTGTTAAATCTTAATATTTTGATGCACTACTTATCTAAAATATTAATTTAGCTATTCTCCAGCGGAAACTGAAACAAAGAAAACGTTTGAAAAAGTACAAACATACTAGTTTTATTTGCCGACTTACAGTCTCTCGAGTCATGTTTCAAACCTCACGAGTCATGTTTTACTAGTTGAAATGCATTTTAATTTTCTTGTTTTCAACACTTTTATTTCTTTTGTTGTAAACCGTCTTATTCTAACTTATAAAATGACATTATAAAATGGTGTACCGTTAACACAATGTAAACATATTTCACCATCAATGTTTTCAGATTAGGCAATAGATTTCTGCACACATCGCGCCCTCCCTCCGAAAATGAGGATGAAGATGTTATCATAAAATATGTCATAAAAATTCAGTCAGAAATTACAATTTTAAACTATCGGCTTAGTGCTCAACAATTCTCATATTTATCACAAGTGAAGCGATGTCGCGAAACGAATGCAATTTTTGATGCGTGTAGCAAATAAATCGTTTGCTTTAATGTACACCTCAATTTGGCAGAACAGTACTTAAAACTATCAAAAGATGCTGGTACATTTTCGTATTCCAAGTATTTTAGTTTTGTGGCTGTTTTACGCATACATGAATTACTTGTCGATTTTCAAAGTTCAAGCTGTACGTCTACCCTGTTCAATGAGAACTTCATATTCCCTCCATCGAGAAATATCACTTCTTCTGTTGCAGTGGATGCGTCCAACAAACGTCAACAAACGACGTTGACAGCGTGGAAAGAATGCCACTATTCTCCAGCGCGACGGTCGACTAGATTTGTAGAACATGGAAAATTTAAAATGTTTTTTAATAAGGTACTGTGAGACCGCTTGCTTATGCACATGATGTATTTCCGGTGCATGTGCATTCTGGCTGTGAATATGATTGCTGGCTCTAAATTGCAGTCTCTGAAATTGCTTGTTTTAAATCATTTTTTAATGGTACTCTGGTACCTGTGTGAGGCGATGTCTGACAACACTGGACATGAGTAGCGACCTTAGAATGGGAGACTTGAAGGCTTTTTTTTCAGCTGCCGTAGATTCGTTTATTCTATCATAAACTGAATTATTAATTCCTATCAATACTTCGCATCTATCTGTGCTTCTGATGGATTCATCAACATTCAAATTCCGAGCATGATACAGTTAGTGAAGACGCATCTTCAGAGATAAAGACTCAACTTTCGTGAGAAGTAACGAAAAACAACACTCAAATTGAAACCAGGAGCCTAAGCATAGCATAATGATTTTTCTGGCAAAAGGCAACTACATGTGATGTGCGAGTTTCACTACGAGCAACGGACCGAGGAATACTGCATGAGAATTCATTTAACCAAGAGTTCGTTCCCAAGAAATTATAGGCCGTGGCCTTCACGAATGTAAATACGCGAACCAATGATGCGGGGCTAAAAAGACGAAGAGAAAGGAGTGTCAGTGAGAACCAGTGATGTCGATTGAAAAAAATAGATGTTAAAATTGCTGCGGTTTAGATGCGCACTACACTGCGATAATATGTTGATCCAACTTTATTCTATGTGTATGAAGAGATTGAATATTGATGCTAAATGGTGCGTTCAAATAGTTATAAATTCATTAGTGAACAAACAAATGCCCCAAAACATCATGAAAGATGTCAGGCTCACGTTAATCAAACTCAAGTCCCATTAGTTTATCCCAAGCTAAAATTAACCGCGTGAAGTCATATTAAATAAACGAATGAAATTCAAATTCATGCTAACCTTGTTCCAATTTAGTAATATCGATATTTACATTTAAAAATACCATATAAATTAGTTGAAGACCGTTCTTGCGCATCTTGGCTCAACGGATGCAACTAACAGGCAAGTTTGAAAATATTCGTCTTCCTATCATACCATTTTACCTTATAACCTTAATGATAAACCTAAGTATTTTAGATGCAGGAGCTGATGAAAATATCCGTGACCAGAAAAACAAACCAGTAGTAAAACGAGCGGTTAAAATAATAAAACATAAGATGAAAAATATCAAGGTGAAAAAGAAAGAATTTATCTGCTGCAAATAAGAATGATGATTGAGAATCAGTTATGACTGCAAATACTGTATCATATAAAACAGCGCATGTTTAGTTGAGTGACCATTTGGAGAAAAAAAGAATTCCTCAACACAGTACGATGGGAGCTAAAAATGCGAAGAACGGCCGACCTAGTTAAAAATTGAACATTCGACAGTCATGAAGCTCTAACATCACCTTGTAGTCGGTTCGCTGTTAATTTTGTAACAAAGTAAATTAAACTTGGGAAGAGGTATGTCGATTTGTGTATCTATCAGTAAAATTTGTACACGAGCATTCGGGACTAAAATTTAGTTCAATTAAGAATATTACGCCTCAGCGATGAATTCAAGTGAAGCAAGAAAAAAACTTTTCATGATTTCATGTCAATTTAACTGTATACATGCTTAATCACATTGCCATTATTGACGATAGTTGAGTTTAACCGTTATTGCATATAATTCTCTCATATTTCAGTGAGTGTTGTTATTATTATGACTTCAATAATTAAATTACAGCGATAGAATCTCCACCAGCATATTTGCACTCATGCGAAAAGTTTCTTCATTTTCCAACATTGTTCAAATCATTATTGTACCTTCTCGTGAAAAAACCGTGCGACCTCCTGCAACAGTTACTCTCGCTGGTTCTACCTTTTTTGATCAGTGGTCTTGTGAATCTCTCTACGCTTGCTTTTAAGTTCACGGTTTCTTTTTGCTACGCGCGCTTGGGCAGTTTCTTTAGAGACTGCTCCATAGTTCAACGCAACATTCATTGCCGGAACATGAACGGCTTTACACAAACATTGCCGCAGTCTTTACAGTCTCCGTTCTCACAAGCTGTTTTTCTTTTCATTTCCTCCTTTCCGTTTTCTCCATTCTTGAGGTAAGAACATTTCGAATGATTTTCAACGTAAATTTCATTTCAATGAACAAAATTGTGCTGTTATTCTCTAATGGTCAGGTATACAGTTTGCAGCATGGGAGCATAGGGACCATCAAGCCAACCAGACAGTCAACAAACTGTTAATAATTTTCATTATTTTTACGATTAGTAGTAACTTGATCCGTGAAGAAATTAAGGTTGTTCTTGTCTAAATACCCTACTCATATGTACCTAAACAAGGATGATGAATTTCGGTCTCCCTCCCACTAATGTTATTGATTTTTTGACATGCCCGTTCAAGTGTTGTTCGACATGCCCCTTCGAATCATACGCCCCACATGCCACCAATATCAAAAGCAGTAATATACCTCACCTCGTGCCTTTTTTGCAACCTCAGCACCTCGAGCATTGTTTTGTTTCTCTGTTGTATTGGGAAAGCTACGATAGCTCTGAGAACATGTTTTCGCGCTCTCTGGAAGTGTTGGTGACTGCCTTTGTTGTCCTTATTCCGTCATCTTGATGTTTCTGTAACCGAGGAAACGTGACTCTTATGAACCCATGAGGCAACACCGTACCTCTGTATAGGAGGGAGGCGAGCTGCCACCACAGAGGGAGAACAAAGATGAGCACGGCAAAAACTGTCACTCAACTGGCGTCGAGTTTCGGGGAGCACTACATCCATCTGAGTGGTCCGAGCCCTCATGCTGCATGCTCGCTTGAAACAGAGCCTGCTATTGAAATTCTCAACTGATGGAAACACCGAAGTGAGAAATTTAGTTCCCTAATTTTATCCACAGTTATATTATGTTCTCAAAGTTTTTGCACCAATAAAGACTGAAATCCCATGGAGGCTGTGATAATTTTGTGAAATTGCTCGTAAGGAAATGTTTACATTCATTTCAGTTGTTCCTTTGCCCTTTTTCCTATTATTTTGTAAATTGTATGGAACCTAAAATGTGAAAGGTTTGAAATTTCCTCAATACAAGCATGTGTTCTTAGAAGTAATGCGAGTGAATAAGCTTAAAATTCAACAGTCAACTACCGAATAGTCTATGGGACTTTCGTATAATACTCTTCCAGGCGATAAATGAATTACAAAGTTGACATTTGTTATTCCATTTGTGTTGTTTTGTTTTAAAATTAAAACGACTCAAGCATATGAGACAAATACTTTGATATCAAGCTTGAGAGAGAGTTGAGTTTGATATTCTGATCGACGTTTGCCCTCTACATATACGCTTTTACATGATGGCATCTTTCATGGTTAGAGCTTTACACTGCCCATCATTCGATGTTTAGAGTTGTTCTTTTCCCATCCTCAACTTTATGACACTGTTCAAGTTATTCAAGCGATAGAGTTCAGAAAAAATTCCTTCTGATTTCAATGCTTGCCGAGCGAAGGTCCTCTTAAAGTCAATGTGCGGGTCAGCCATTTCACCAAATTAAGTGCGCCTACGAGAAGGTTTTCTCCCAACTGACGCTAATGTTCGTCTCTACAATGTATATGTGAGCCGCTCAACACTCATATATGACTTCAGAAAGAACACGCTACTTCGTGAATGAAAATGATTAGCAATTATCTTTGACTTGCAACAACTTGATTTTTTATGAAGAGAGTTTACAAACGAATTTTTTTAATTCATATTAAAGTTTTCCAACATCTTGATGAATTAGCCTACAATAATCGAGCCCATTTCATCAAACTGAACAAATGAGAGTATCACGAATATTACTAGGTATGGAATTGTATAATTTGGTGTCAGCGAAAAAACAAGCTATTTCTATTTCTAGTATTAAGGTGTTGAGGGATTTTGAGCAGAATTTTATTAGTCGCAATGTAGCCAATTTGACCATAAATTCGAAGTTGAAATTTATAATTTACCCAAGTTTTGAGTATTTTGTACTTCAAATTTTCAAGAGACAATCGCTAGTAATCCGACAATTTCTGAAATGCCAGGTTCTTGAATCAATCGTTATTGTGGGCGTTTTACTCTAAGTTGAACTGCTAGGGAGTAGAGATTTTTCTTATTTGAGAAGATTCCATATTTAGACTCGACACTCAATCAGATTTTATTTCTCACGAACCAGAAGAGCGAAGCGCTGACCCTTATTGATTGATAAGATAAGGGATGTTTTCATGTTAGGTGTGGAACATGTTGTCAGTGGACAGCCCTCCGAACGAAGCAAAAATTTGGTGAACGATGATGATCGTTCATTTAGAATTCAAAAGAAAGAGGCAAAATATAATTTTTAAAATTGCTGCTTCCAATTGAAGCTGCATGTTACAATTATTCACAGTTCTCGGTCTGAGAATTTTGATTTGAAACATTCGTGACGTAGACCTCAAATGCCATAGTGCTATAGCTAGTATTTTGTTTTGTGCTAACGTTCTTTCTGATCTACATTATCAAATTTTTTTTCAATTCAAGAGAAATAGAAAGTACTCGATTACCTTGAATGTTTGAGTTGATAAATTTTTGACCACTCAGAATGGCTTGAGACGTCGACTTTTTAGGTTTGAAAGCCCAAGTGCTCAACATATTGAGATTAATTCAGATGTTGAGGGAAAAATTTTACATTATGCACTATTTTCTTCAGAAATCTTTCTAACGATCCGCAATTTAGGGAAGGGTTTTAAAGTTATGGACGTGAATTTTATCAGAGGTCTCATAGGGGAGATTTACTCATGCAACTTTTATTGAGTGTTAGAAAATCTTAAAATTTTTTTTATCATTGTTGAGAGAATTTGGCAGAAATAACTTGTTTTCATTTATTCAAGCTTAATTGTCAAATTTCTACTAACCGAACAAGGGCTCGGTAGCGCCTTAGAAACAAAACTATTTCTTTCCTGCTGATGTGCATGATGATAAATGAACCATGTACTTAGCACATCTTCATGATATAAGTCATTTTTTGTTGAATTAGAGTTCAAAGAGTTCAAAGACACTAGAAGATAGCTGAGCCCTTTGATGCAATTGATAACACACTGAAGAGGGACATGCCGACGCTGAAGAGGAAATATATATTTATATTTATTCTTGCATACGCCTATTTTCTCTGGAATACAACACAAAACGGATATTTTTAGCTTCCATGCGAGGGTTATTTATCATTTTATTCATCATTTGTCACATTCGTGTAGTAAGTAAGAACAAGCGAGGGTATGCATGTATTGTGTAACGGAATAGAACAGAATGAAAAGTGCAGATATGAGACAAATGATGCATACTCTAGAAGAGACAAACTGTAACCTCTTCTAATATGGGTTCAATAAAACATCGGGAAAGAGGATCCGTCGCAATACATTTGATTTATTACAGGTGACGAAAAGCTTCATACAGGAAAACTAAGAGGCAGAGGAGATTCTTGCATCGAATGGAAAACTAATAGGTAACATGCCTTACAATTACAGTTGGTAACTGCGTCAAATAGAAGAACGAACACATAATATCATCATGCCAGACGACAGCGCTTTTCTCCTTTTTATTTTGAAAGAATGTTTGGAGCGAAAGAGAGACCCTGGAGTGATATTATTGATTGAAGCTGGGCCCTTCGAGTACACGGCTCAGCTCTGTACACGAGTGTTAGAATGTTCTTGAATGTGAAATAAAAAATGATTGAATAGGGATATCAATGCCCTATTTAACTGAGCGCCGCCACTAAAATCATTACAAGATGAACACCGGCTACTTCACCTAGTGACTGCGACGAGCAAAATTACTTTCTTGTTATGCATGAATATATGCAACAATATTCAAAAGCCTCAAGATCGTTTCCGTTGTGTGGGTCTTTTATCTTGACAGTTTTCATAATTTTTTGAAACATTTCATAGCTCAATTTCAGATTATATACAAAATGAATTTGCTGCGCTGTAGACGGTTTGTTTAATGATTACGGTCGGGTGGATATTGTCACTATGTTGTTGTTATGGTATATCAAAATATGTTATGACATCAAACAACCCTAATTTTGAAAACACGTTAATGCAAAGATCATTCGTAGTAAATTATTACGCAGATAAAAACAGCGAACGTGTGCTGTGAGATGGCTTGCAAAATCCGTCATAGGAGTACGCATGGGAACTTTTTAAAATCAAACTTAAGTAACACAATAATTATACCCCGTTACGAAAAGAAATTCTTATGTGTCGAGTAACACCAGATTCCATCGATTTTGGCAGCAGTACTTCGCACTCGTCACATCATCACATCTTGGAGTCAAGGATGGTGCTGCGCCTTGATGAAATTAATCCTGCTCGTTACGAAATGTCTGTTTGCGCTTGTCACATACTTGTCTTTCCAAGAACAGTTACTCATTGTGATTTTCCTCAAGTGAATAAATGCAAATTCATAACAGGAATTCCATGGGTAGGTTAATTCTATTTAGAAAACCTTAAACGCGAAATAAATACACTGCAGTCAAATCATTTACGAGAAAGCATTCTTTCAATTATTTCAGAATTCATTTGCTAAAATTGCATGAGAATTTCAGGGAATATTGACAATACTATTCCGCTATCACCGTTAACAAATAGAAGGACTCACACCAGTATTAGTGTTTAATAGGGCACTTTTTCCGAATATCGGATGTTCTAAGTGTGCAAAATTATTAATGAAGTGGTCTGTTTCGACATTATTAAGGGGCGGAAAGGTGGTTTAACCAATTCAGAAAAGGAAACTATAGCCGCGCAATTAGCAAAAGGAAAAACTACTCTTAAAATATCGAAAATGATAGGAAGATACCATCAAACTAAGAATAACTTTGTCAGGGACACTGCGAAAGTACGTAAAAGGGCCGGTAAAGGTAAATCAGGAGTTGTTTCAAGCCGTTCTCGGCTACAAATTAAACGGGAGGTTGATAAAAACCCTGGAAATACAAAATGAGAAACTTTTGAACAAGCCGGATTGAAAAAGGTTTCTAAAAGTACTCGATGTCACCGCATGAAGAAAGTAGCAAAATCAGGTAAGTCAGTGACAAAGCCGCCATTGAAGCAACATCATGTACAAAATCGATTAAAGTGGGCAGAGGACAACTTGAAGACTGACTTTTCCAAAATGTTGTTCACGGATGAAGTTTGTGTCACTCTTGATGGTCCAGATGGCTGGAACAAGGGATTAGTCCTAGATGGACAAAATCGCCATCAGCGTTTGAGGCGCCAACAAGGTGGTGGTGGGATCATGATTTGACCTGGGATTATTGGAGGTACCTTGGATGGTCCATGGGAAGTCCTTGAAGGCGTGAGAAAGACATTGGATGCTTACATAGCCTTTCTGATGGAGCACCTTGAGCCATGGCCGAATAAACAAAGGTTGACGTTCAGAAGAACCATTTTTTAATTCAGGATAATGCTGCCTCACATGCAACAAACAAATTTAAGGAGACTCTGCAACAACTGGGGTTCTCTGGGCTCTGAAAGATGGAGTGGCCTGCGAATTCCCCAGATTTGAACTCAATAAAGAACTTGTGGACCATCATGAAGTGATGACTTTTCGGAAGTGGATGCCAATTCAAGGACAAGGATGAGTTGTGGGCTGCCCTCTATGTGATATCACAAGAAATAACCGCTGATGAAATAACAACTTTACCGAATTCTGTGGATCAACGACTTTTTCAGGTCATTTCTAAGAAAAGAATGCATATCCCAAACTAATAATATGAAGGTAAAAATTTAAAGTGTAGTTATATTGTTCTCAGCATTTTTCCTAGTTCATTTGACAGTTATGACATTTGACAGTTATTTATATCCAGGAAAATCATAGCAGTAAAAAAGTTATTGGTTAATTGTGTTTTTTTTCTTAACCTCGTTAATAATTTGGCACACTTAGATCATCATATGTTCGGAATTAGTGTCATATTATACACTAATATTAGTTTGAATCCTTTTATTTGGTAACTGTAAAAGCGGAGTAGTGTGGTCAACATTCCTAGGCATTTTCATGCAATTTTATCGAATGGTTTCTGAAATAATTGAAAAAATGTTTTCTCGCTAATAATTTGACACACAGTGTAGATAGAAACTACTGTGCCTTAACTTTGAATTTGGATAACATAGTTTGAATGTAATTTGAATTAGTTTAAGCTCAAATTTACTAATATGGAAAAGAATTCGAATAATCAGAGCACGACTTTGACCAGTAAGTTCCAGAGTTAAAATTACCTTAAATTTAAAGAAAGCTATCTGAAGCTTAAGTAAATGCTCTGAAGCTAAAGTTTAAGTCCTGACGTCATGGAATCATGATTCAGGACTAAACAAGTACGACACTGTCGACAGATCAACAAATTTTTAGAAATAAAGCAAACCTTTTTTTCTCATGGACGCATTTGTGCTTGTAATGGTTGCCTCAAAACATGTGACGCTTATCTGCACTTATCCTCATTGGCCGAATTGAAAACCTCTCACATGTGTTGTCTCTTAATGGCATAGACTTATCATCTGCTGCCATTCATTCTAATATTCCCATTTATTTTGCTGCCGGGACAACTTTTCAATTTCATGCAGAAGCGAATTAAAAGATAAAATATTATATTACCTATGATAATATGCCTGACTTTTGACAACATATTTAGACTAACCAAGATAAAAAAAAACATAAAATTTATTGATGTGAGGTATCTATAAACGTACCCAGTGACAGACTTACGTTATTCGACACTTTCTGTTATGTCAAAACTCTATTTAAAACAAGCTTATAATCACGCAGTTGTAACTGAATCAGTTTGAAAATAGTTATCAATCTGATGATGGGCAATTTGTCAAAGGAATTTTAAACCGTGAAGATACTTTCCACTGAAATCTGTGAAGATTGATTAAAAAATCTCGATATATCTTTACTAACAATATCTGAAAAAAAATTCATCTAACATTTGTAATTATTCGTGTATTAAAAGGGATAATTTTGAACTGCATCAAATGATTCAGAACTATAAATGTGAAATGACATTCAAGTGCTTTTTAATTATAACTTTCTCATAAGTTACTTATTTGGTATCGAAACTTCAATAAGCGTTGGAATTCATTCAAAAAAATTCACGTCATTTGATTATCTTCATTAGCTTGGTTCATCTTTATAGATATCAGCCAAAATTTTTATCCATTTTTGAATTTTCGAAGCATTTCGAACACTTTTCATGAAATTCGTGCAAATGATGAATGACTATATCAGTTCACCTACTTTTAAGGCGTATTCCAAACAAATTTAGGTTGAACGAAGCTCATACGGTGAGCAACATTTACTCAGTATGACGAATAAATGTCACATTCCTTAGTTCGCCTGAATTCTGCAGTCACTAACTTGACCACCACTTCTTACCTGAAAGCTTAAAACTTTTTTATGATTACTTGAATTACGATGAGCTTATGCAAATTTTTATGCGTTTTTTGATACCTCCGTCAGGACTGAATTATTTAAACAACTGATAGTTTGATGATAAATATAAAGAAATTTGAAAAACTGAAAAAACCTCTAACATCACACGCAGCCTATTTATTTGAGTATTATATCCATACTATATACTTGAAAAATGCAATGATGTATGTCTTGCTTGTCAACTTACTTCGAATGTTTTTCGTTCAATACTGTGGAGGTTGTATGGCCAATGAAAACATAACAAGTTATTGCCAACAGAGAGGTGATTGGAAACGAATATTTATAGAAAGTTTCCATAAATTTTAGAATCTTAATTTTTTTACACCAGAAGTAGCAAGACAGCCTAAATAATGTTGAGCAAAATCTGAACGCATATTTTGTTTTTGAAATCACGTGTGGTATGTAAGGAAACACTCCTGTAATTTTAATAATGGTTTGAGTAATAAAAGAAGTAGCTTTCACCAAGGCCCCTCAACCATTCCTCAGTTGCACACTGATGCGTGCAACATGGATCGACAGCGCATTCCACTTAACAAAAATTCTTCAAGAGCTTTCGCTGCCATCGAATTTAAAATCCATGCCGACGAAAGAATTCAAAAATCTAATAATTCCTAAGCCGTAAGATATTTGCCGATTTCCTTTGATGTAACGCATTTAAGAAATTCCTGAAATGATTCACGAGCCTTCTTATAGTTACAGAGTTGAATTTGCGATTCTGGCGCATTTGAACTCAACAGGATATTAAAAGTTATGTGACAATTTCAAAAAATGTGAACGTCTAATCTCACATCAGCCTTTGCCATTTGTGTATCTCATGCAATTTTAGATTTCCATAAACGCCGATGTTTGTCAAGCTGGCTCTTGTGAAGTTTTCAAGTTATAACCAAGAGTTAAAACTAGCTTTAAACTTTCAACGTCTGTAGCACGAAAACTGCTCGTAGTTTGCAATAAATGATTATTATACTTTTCAATGACCAAACACTAATCTTTCAGCGTTATTAATGAATTCATAAGCTGAAATCAATCACGAAGTAAATCTCAATGAAAAATTATACTTCATTGAACCATAAGTGCGGGATTTCTCTGAGCCATAATTTTATTTTATTGCTGATTGGCTTAATTTTTAAGTTAAGCCAAGAAAAATACTGTTTAGCCACGATAGCACAATAAAAATTTATTTCTACCTTCAAAAACTATTTCTTCTTTTGATTGCTTTGGTCAGAGCCAATTTTTCTGAAAAGTAGGTTGTCTTTAGAGTAAATTAACATTTTCATTTACTTCTTCATTGTGTCGTTTGAGCTACGGAAAGTATATTTACATCATCACTGTTGGCATCTTTGTGTCGTTTATGTACGTTTTTTAAAATTGATTTCTGATTCCTCAAATCTGTTTCTGAGCTTCTAGGCACATCCTAATCTTGATTGATGTTTAACGTTGTTTCAAAAGATCCTCTTGATTTGGATGCAAAGACTTTAACTAGGAAAACGATCATGTTTACCGACAATCGGAAATTATTATATCATGTTTAAATCATCACTGGCATCTGTACACAGTGCAGTAGTTGCAGTGCCGTTTGCGAGAACGCAGATCGCCGCAGCATCTATGATGGCAGCCGGGGCTGCTGCCTGCCTTCCCAAAACTGCACCCTCTCTCGGAAGACATTTACATCGTAAAGAACTACCGTGATGAATAGAACATTTTGTGCTACATCCACCCTGACAGCCTCGTCAAAGATGCACCCAATGTCCGAGGCATGCCTCAATCACAATCAATATTTTTCACAGGGTGAGCATATAATCAGCAATTTCTCCGTATTGCAAGTGTTTGAAACAAATTTTATCACGCATAAAACGTTCCTCACTAAAGTTCTCGCTCGTAAGTGTGTCCTGGAAATAAGTCAGGGCTGCTGCATCAGTTAATTTATCAGTTGAAAGGTAAATACATCGACCGCTGTTTCCGAGCAGGTTCATTAACTTCCCATCGCTGCAAAGTACGAGAATTCTTTTTATTCCTATCTGGATGTTGTGGGGCAAGCTCCCCTTCGGCAACCATTTGTATTTTTTAAAGATGAGGGCAAGGTATTGGACCGGCGCCAATCGAGACTGCGTCAAAAAAAGCAGCCGGCCAAGCATCCTAGTGAAGAATGTTGTGTAAACCACCGCGTTTCAATCTGAAATGGCCTACCGGCAGTTATCTACATTGCGCTAGCAGAAAATTTCTGAATAATTTGACGCCTATTTTTAGGTTATATTTATTCTACCGTAGAATGTTGTATGTATAAAATGTTTTCGGTTATTCTTTTCGGTAATATTTTCTGGGGAAATGATTTTAAATTGAAGATGTACAATTGAGTTTAGCTAGCTTTAGGTTTACAATATCGTAGTTTTTTCCGATGCATCTCTGTCATGTTATTCTATTCATACTGGGTTTCTGTTCAAGTGGATGGGCTGTGTTAAATTATTCGTTTCTCTATATCACCCGGTATGGCTTTGGCAGGTACAGAGCGTTTAAATGAGAAGTCATTGAAGAATAACATCCTACTGTACTGATGAAAAGTATAGGCTAGAGATAAATCTGCTCTATTTACCCAGACAATCTTGCACGGTCAGCAGATCCACTAGTCCACTAAACGACAATTAACTTTTTGACGGTAGTGAATAAGTCGAAAATCCTGCACGCAATCGCAACATCTCTTTTTTCTTTTCCATAAACTAGCCGAGTTCAACCCTCTTAAAATCCTTGCTGCATACAACCTTGCTTTCTTTAGGCTCATAGACATAACTACTGTACGACACACACGTTTGGATGCTCTGTAGGTAGATACTCGTACGTATATCGTTTAATTTCAAGCTTTTCACTTTATATAACGATTTTTTCAGAGATCGTTTTCAACGCATCCACCTCTCTCAATTTACATCACGCGGTTCGACCACTTGGTGTTCATTCAATCTTTTCGGCGATCCCAAGCCAATTCTGCACTCACTATAGTCTTAATCACAAAGAGAGATCAATCACACCTAAAGGTCAGTTTGCATTAGGCTTCCTTTAAACAACAATGACAAAGAACCGTACACGTAAAGTGACACTTTCTCAGAGGAATTAAAAGTATAGACTGAACTGTTATCAGCGACCGACGAGTTTTGAAGAACGATTTGGCTTCATCTGTGGTATTCTGTTTAGATCAAATAATACACTATGTTAAATCAATTTTTTTTCAAACCTCGTAACTTACTTTAAGACTTGTTAATGTACAATAGATTGTTGCATGTATTAAATATCATTGCTTCATTAATCACTCTATTTATGATTGAAAAGGTTCAGAAATAGTTTAAATTTGACCATAAATAATGAAGAAATTTAAGTAATTAAACACTTTTACAAGAAAAACATGGCAAAACGAAACCTCTATCATTGTAAGAGGAGTTCAGTCATGTAAGAGCTGCATTCCCATGCACAAACTTGTCAGTCACAGATGGATGTTTGAGAGCAACTCACGAAACTAGTTCTCAATGTCTATATAATGGATTGGCCATCGTAGACATCAAGTTTCGAAAGTTTTTAGAAAGCGCATGTATTCTTTGAACTTGCAAACCATCCCGACGTTATATGACAGGCTTAATCAAAATTTCTGGAAAAAGAAGCAGGTGTTACATGAAACTTTTTAAGTTTGGTGAAACCTTACAGCGGCGTTTGTAATAGATTTTCTTAAATTTAATAACTGATTTAATAATAACTTTACTTATAATTAAAATTATTCGCTCAAAAACTACTGAACAGTTTATTATTTCCAAAACTTCCGTTTTAAACCACGATCCTTCATCGTATACAACTTTTTTGTGGGATTTGTTTGAAACGTTCAAAATCTGCCTTAAAACAAATATTTAATTTCGATGTTGCGAGAAATCGGAGTTATTTTACGCAATTAAATCCTGACGGTACTGATTATAACGCGTACAATGGAAAATTACATCGGCGGAAAGTGGATACATAAACAACAGGGGAAAAGATTCGCATGCTTTCTATTCAAGCATAATGCAATTAATGATAACAATTTACTCTACAACTTACCCCATGATATTCTGAAGTTGTTTTTTGTTTCATTTAATATAGTAGTGAAATGTTTTATTTGCCCAGTATGAGAGCTGATATTATGTCTCTTTCAGGAAAAGTGTTCCTGCATGTTCCTTCTGAAAGAATTTTGTATTTATAAATTCACGGAAAGCTTCTGGCATCAAGCCAACTATGTTAACCGAACGGTAAAAACCTGAGTGCTCGGATGTGTTTGTGAATGCTATTCATTTCCGGATGAGAGGAGTCAACAAGACTCGGCAGTGAAATTCAAGCTCGCCGAGATATTTCATGGCAAAATCTGGCTGCTGCAGCACCTATGTCTAACTTTAGCAGGATTATGATTTGGAAATTTTTTGTTCTGTTAAGTTACAAAACTGGAAGGATTTCTAGAATTAAAACGTAACACACCAGGAATAAAATTGACAATAACGAAATCAGCCATGTCAAGAAATGTTAATTTAATTTAGCGATATGTAATTCAGACCTCAAAGTTGAAGTATAGGACACGCATGGAAGAGTACAGGTCAGCTGCTGCAAAGATTATAATTTGAAAATGATATGACGCACGTTCAAAATAGAGCTGATCCGGCGAAACGAACCTGAATCGAAAATATTGCTAGTTTAAATAAATATGTTCAAGATATGACACTCGTGCACTTGCTTTCACAACCAAGTAAGGACTAAAGGGAATGGTCATACATAAACAACGAGAGCAAAGCTCACTTAAATGTGCATAAATGTATTCTGATGCTCTCTGGCTCCTTTGCACTTTTACGTGAAAGCCACTGTATTAGAAGTACTACTTCCTTGAATTATTATGAGTGCCAGCTCTGTCATTTGTGGTCATGTCTGATGCATTACCTGACAGAGCTAGAAATCATAGTCTGCAATGCAACCGAGAAAATATCTTAAAATACATCATGGCGCTGAATAAAAAAACACTGAAATACAATAAAAACATGACAATTATAGCTATGTTGATACGGGGTAAATTATTTCGCCAGAGAGCAATTTAAAGTGATGACGCATGATCGAACAGGCTTCTATTAATGAACTGCAAGGTAACTTTTTTCTATTAACTTTTCCATTTGCATTAACACCACTGGGTTGCTGAAAAGCAGCGAAGAACCACAGCAACATGAATTGTGCTGAGCATCTTCTCTGTATCGCCTTACTGCAGCAACTACTGAAGAGAAGTGATGCCATGTCTGAATAATTGATGAGTTTCGGGAGGAAAAAAGATTTTCCTTTCTACAACATTAATAATTTAAAAAGGAGCATAATGTATCGGATTAGTAAAATTTAAGTTCATTGTCTCTGTAGGAAATCGAGTGGCAATTCAACAGCGTAATTTGTATTGAATCCACGATTAAAATATTATGCACGTTTTTGGCTTGAAAATTGTACGTTAAGAAAAATTGTTTCACCGTCTTTATAGCATCGTCGCAGCCATTATTCACTGCAATCAGTTAAAAATTCGCCTTAAAATACTAAACAACCTTTGTGAAGAAGATCTTAAAAAACGTAAAATACTGTTGCTCGCATCAGTCAGAAGCTGTGTTTCGAGGAGCCTAACATGTCATTTGGACGTTCAAGACTGGCAGTGTATCGGAAATAATTTTGCATCCTAGAAGCTCCGTTGCCACAGCATATTCAGTTAAGATCGCACCGTCTTCGGATCAAGCAAAAATCCTCTTGAAATTGGATACCGCGCCAGTCGAGCCCTAGGGCTGCGCATCCTGCTTAATATGAACATAAAGAAAACACGCGCGCAAGAGGGAGTGGCTCCAACCACTCTCCTGCGATGAGCCACTCTTTAAGGCCTTGCACACCTCACTGCGTGAACTCAGACGCCGTTCTGGGGGAAACATTGAATACTAAGAAGTTGGAGAGCATGCATGCAAATATCCTGCGTCAAAATCCCAATATTTGATGGAAAGGAATAAATGGAACCAAGCGTGTCCCAGCTCTACGAACGACTGAGGATATTTACATATCTTTCGTGGACAAATTCGTTTTTAAAGTGAATTGTTTTTAGTTTGATCAAGTTCTTCAGTGTCAGGTTCAATATTTCCTTAGATTTTTCAATCAATTAGAAAAATCCCAGGAAAAACGGTGTGAATTAATACTCGTATACCATTCAAATTGTGTACGAGTTGGCTCGGCTATTCTGTTATTTGAGTACGTTCTATGATTTGGGTGGAAATGCAAAATATTTCCTTGGCACATCGTCAGTTTTAGTGAGACGCAAAGAAATTTTGCTTCACCGGTAAAATTTGCATTGCGCAGGCATTCAAGGCACATCAAACAATATTTCTTCATCAATGATTCAGCGTACGAATAGATGGCTATGATAATTATTTGATCAAAATATCATGGTTCAGATAAACACGTTTCAAAATTATGTTAGGAAGGATTCCATCCATTCAAACAAAAACCTCCAGTTCTTTGACGCAGCTTTATGAAACATGGTTATTCCCTGAAGCAAGACGGAACTTTCTCATGTCTCAGTCGGGACGCATGTTGCATCTGATTGTGGGTAATTACGAGCCTTCCCGTAGGAAATAAAAACGATAAATCGTGTTTGTGAAACTTATGTTGCCATTAGGTTTTATTCTCCAACACGAATATGGAATATACAACATATTCCTACTGCCTGACAGAAGAACATCTACGTTTAGTAGATCTTGAGATCTCCCGAATGACATTGCATAATTACAATTTTATTGAGAAATTTGAACGTTGAAGCATTTACTCAGTCGAGCAATCATAAAAACAAAAGCGTTTGCAACAGAAATGTTTTCCTCTTGACGGCTGCATGGTTAACCCCCATGATGGACACAACATTTTATCCCACTGAATATTTAAAACCACCATACAAATTCTTGGTCTATCTCTTATGTATCAATGAAATTGAAACTCTGTTTTAAGTTTTATGAAGTTTTGACGACCTATTTCTCAATTACAGAGTAGGGAGCACAAATTCAGTGACAATTTCCGTTAATACGTTACACTTTCTTCAAGTGAATCAGCAAAGATTTCCTACTTGGAAATAAAACGTGACATTGCTGTTATTTGGTTATTATTGTTAGAGAGGATTTTCTGAGGATGAATTCAGCTGTCAAATTCTTAGAGTGATATGGTCCCTCACGACATGAATAATTTATGGAGTAATATTGCACGAGTATTTCAAACGAATAAGTATACCTTCAGCGACTAAAATTCAAATAGAAGAGAATGAAGGTCGAATTAAATAAAAATTACGATTCCACCGCGTTCGCAGGCATACCATTTTGAAAATGAGCACCACGATCGGGTTAGGTTACCGCCAATGAGCGTCGCTAGCAGCACCAGCGCCGGGCAACTGGTGTGCAGCAATGCCCGCTTGTTACTACTTGCAGTCTTGACCACAAATATACTGCTGGCAGTGGCGCAGTTTCGTGCATCCATGAGGCAGTCTCGGCCGCCTTTTAGAATGCTGCGACCGCAAGCCTCCGATTGAAGGTCACTGAGCTGAATTCAGGCCTTCTTAGCGTGCCTTAAATAAATATCGCAATCGAATGTGTGTAAGATTAGATTTTTAATCAAAAATCATACCAATTACTTCTGCGAATGCCTGAAATGGCAAGTTACAATGAATATTAGTGGTGTGGCTGAGCATGCTGGACGAAGTCACCGTACTAATAACCTTTTATCAGCACCTCCTCACTCTGCAATACGCACACATGCAGAAAAATGCGACCTGCCTGTTAGACTATCTGATTTTGAAGTATTAGGCCGAGGAAGTAACCCAATAGAACTCAGAATATTAGAATCTCTTTTCATTTATAGACTAAAGCCAAAGCTGAATGATATGCAGTCTGCCTATCCCCTACAAATAGTAAATTCCGAATTTTGTTAGGTAGCAAATGTTTTTTTAAATTCATGTTTGTTTTTATCTTTGGATTTTCTGAATAATGACTGATTTGTAATCTTAACTTTTACAGTGTTGAGGATGACCACTGCTAGTTGGTCGAAACGTTCACTTTTATCGATTTTATCATCTAATTAGTACAAAATGAGTCTAAGCGTTGTGTCATTAGTCTTCCTATTTTTAATTAAGATCTCCAAGAATTGGAACTTTGACTTCTTTAACTATATTAGTGGTAGTTGTGGACTATATGATGAGCAACTGTGATGATGTATTGAGGTGAACATACGAATACTCATGTCATGAACGTCAGAGGTTCAAGTCAAAGTAAGTAGGCAAAGAAATGAGTATATTTACCTTTGATAAATGATTTGAAACTGATCATCGAATATCAAAGCTCTCTAATAAGTTAGTTAACGAGAATATTGCTGTCTCAGAACGCTCTTAAAATTTATGATCTTTTTTTCTTTACTGTAAGACCATGTTCATCAAGAGGGTGTAGTTGACATTAGGGGACTTTTACGCTCTTTTTAGTTAAAGTAAAAATACTCTTTTATACACAGTTCGACAGAGAAACTATTTTAACGATAAATTAATCTATTTATGGAAGTACGTCTTACGTGAGTGAAGTGAATTAAAAAATTAAATGACGTGTAGATACGAGTATTTAAATTGGAAATTTTTCCTGGTTATATAAATATTAATGTTTTGGGAAAACCTATCTACTGACAAAATATGCAGAATAATTGCAAGGCCTCCGCCGCTCGAATGAACAGCCAGAGGCACCAGGTTGCTCCTACAGCGTGCAATAAAACCCTATTCTCTTCTTGTCATCGTATATAATTCAACGTTTTATATTATTTTACGTGATAACCAGCAGTAAAACATTATAGCAAAACAATGACGAGCGCGTGCAGAAGAAAGAAGGGCCGGGGTGCGCTTGAAGCTAATACTATTCTTTGGCATTTATGTGAGACATTACATGACTTATGCCCGATATCGCATCTCTAGGAGCTGCAATGACATTACTGCCGCGTCATATAATCTGAATTTATGCTCATTGAGGGATCACAACTCAAGACCCTGTTTATCATACGCGAATGATGCGACGTCGTCATGTGCGAATGAAGGGCTGAAAAGATTACCACGTCGCGGTGCAAGTACAGATTTGTTCCACGCTAACTTTTTAAAATTTGTGCTTTTACAGTGATCGAAAGCTTATAACTCGTGTAATTTATCAGTCTGAATGAACAGAATTCTTGACCAAGCTCTGTATTCCTAGTTTTCCTGAAATGATTTTCATTCAATTGGATGCCAGGTTTAGTTTAATATCCAATTCGCCCTTTTGTAAAATTCCGCTTCCTACTAACTGGAAATGCTTTATGCAACTGCGTTAGCTAAAATGCTGTTGGTTTCAGCTGACATTTGAATACCTCAAAAACCGAAGGCATTTTTTTGTGAAACTAACCCATTGACCGTCATTCCACGCTCCAGCAATTAATTATTTTTGGGAGCGTTGGCGCTAAAAACCGTATTTTTATTTGGTCGTTTGTTTGCCCTTCCTTTAATTCAGCTGAATAATTCAATGAAGAAATGAAATATCAGAGCTGTCCTTTCCAGATGACAGCTCTATTGAGATCGTTAATTACTTCAAAAGAAAGTAAAAATATGGAATCCATTCAGCACTCCAAAAGATTTTTAAAAAATACTCGGAAAAAAAATTATGTGAATTTGGAGAAATATTTATTTACTAGAATAAAACAAAAAGCCAGGCTAGCTATCATAAAATCGAAATTTACCCTCCGCAAAGCTTCAATTTGTTTGAAAAGCATCTGATATGCTATAGGTTGGCTAGTACGTGAAGTGATTGCATACTTCTAAAAAATTGCCTCAACTCTGCCAATTTTCCCACCAGACATTGAGATGGCTACTTGCGCGCTCCTCATTCTTCCCTCTAGTACTCCTGTAATGAATAAGTTATGTTGGCATGAAGCGATTTTGCAATACTGAACACATTATTACTGAAATTATAATCATCCTCATTATACTTTTGAACAAAGATTCAATCTTTTTCATTGCACAATTTGAGAGTGCATGAGATCATTTCGGTTTGCAGAAGTGTTGGAGCAGTATACGTTAAGGATTTAAGAGACTTGACTAAAATTGCATTCATTCGTAGTTCTCTGGCTATTAAGCCAAATTAATTGTCTGTTAAACAATATTGGCGCCACTCCATACGCATTGAATAACTCAATCTTAAGTTTTTGTGACATGTGGTCGAGATGTACGAAAATCTTTACTCGAATATTTTCAGACGTTAGCCTAATCATTTGCGCTACATGAAACACTAGTAGGGCGTGCATGTTTTTTATCATTTTTTCGTTATTCCATTGCCCAAGTTTTGTAGCATATTATGAATTTTGATCTTAGATTTTGAAGACATTTACATAGACGCTCGATAAATGAGTTAAACAGTGTGGACTGTGGAGGTATAACTTTGTTGTTCTCTGGGAATTTTTTAATGTGTACGCATCACTTAATATGCATTGGAGGAAAATTGACAAACCAGAACCCTAACCTTCGTGCCTAAAACACTTTGAACTGATTTTCCTTCAAGCGCTCGTGAAAATTTTCCTCCTCTTGAACACCAGCAGTTGCTTGACCCAAATCCAAGCCACAGCAAGGCAATATACTCGTAAATAAATTATACAATTAGCAACCCCACATTTGCTGTGCATTAGAAACAGAATATAATTTCTTACAATCCCCAACCTGTTCCATTTTTCTGTTCTCATAATTCTATATCAACCGCCTACTAGCCATAATATTCCTAACTTTGAATTTCGCTAGAGTTCATAAAATATCTAAATAAAAATGCGTCACGAACAGTGACACATTACCCCAAATAAATACGTAGATGACAATGGAAAACCATTTCAAGAAGTCCAATGTTCGGTTTTTCCTATTATAAAAGATTCAACTGACATTATGTTTTCAAGTTCATCATCGTGAAACGCACAATAATAAATATACGTACATTAGTTTTTATTTTTCTTGTGAAATTGTCATTAGAATTGTATAATTTCTTACGACAAACCCTTCTTTGTATTTGAGCACATAGACTCTATTGTTAAGCTAGAGATTTCAGAAGATTTAAGCGAAACTCGCTTGGGAAGCTGGTGAATGCTTCGTGGTCGGTGGGGGCACTCGCGCGTGTGGGAGCAGTGAGCGTCGCTCACCATTCTCTCAAACGGAACTAAAATCTGGTGAAAACTGGGATGGCGTATGGTGTACTCATTTGTAAGGTAATAATCCTCGACTGAGACCGTTAAACGATGTTAGACGTGTCAACAGTACGTAAATTCTCTCATACTTTTTCTTACAACGTAATAAGCAGACAAATTTATGATCACTCTATTCTTAGAAGGTGATCTATTTGATTTAAAATCTGTTTTTTATCATTTGGAAGCAAGTTCTTTCACTATTGGCACGACAATACTTGCAATGGCCATTTTCTGCTCCATGACCTGATTAGCAGATTTATTTTAGATATCCATCGGTCTCTGGGCTGGCAGGCTGTCATCAGCCACTTTCATCAGACTCCTCAATGTGTCTCCAGCAACAGCCTGGGGAGAATCGAAAATATTGTGCATAAGAACCCAATATTACTAAACGCTACAGGTCCCAGAATCTGATGATAATTATTGAAACCGTGAGAGTTTTCTAACGTTTTGCGACAGTTTAATGCATCTTTTGCTTCAAAATTGAATAATTCCAAATAACTTTTTTCTCCGACAGTTACAACTATTTTAGTTGAGTGTTAATGATTGTATTGGAAATGGAGAAGGCGTAAAACACTAAAAATCAACGCAGCGAGTATGTTGGGCTAAAACAATTATTTTCCAAGCATGTTGGAAACAATGGTTCATTTTAAGTGACTGTGGATGAATCCAGATGGTTATTGTGCTTGATTGAACATTTAAATTTTTCCAATGAATGGAGGTTAAACATTCACATCACATTTTCAGTTTTATCACAATTTAGATGACCAAACGAAGGACAAGAAAAACATCCAATTATTTTTATCGATGACTGTGTCGAGCAAAAAGTGTGTTGTATCTCCCCGCGCCCTTCCAAAAAACGATTGCTGTCATAAACTAAACTAAAAACCAGAACAAAAACGCTTCAGAAGCGGTCCCTCCCGTAATCCTCAAACGAAAACATCTCGGTTTAAGAGTTGATATTGTTATGCATGCGTGGGATGTAATACTTTTCTCTTTATTTTCTGTTCTTTGTAAACGAAAATAAACATTTTTGTGGCATATATTGTTCAAAACATTTCGAAACATAAACATTTTTTGGCATGTATTATTGTTTTGTGGCATGTATTGTTCAGCAGTTTATTTCAATTTAGTTTGAAGAAATACAGAGCGTCACACTGGTGATACTGGTTAGTGAATCATAGGATACTGGTTAGTGAATCATGGGATACTGGTTAGTGAATCATAGGATACTGGTTAGTGAATCATAGGATACTGGTGAGTGAATCATGGGATACTGGTTAGTGAATCATAGGATACTGGTTAGTGAATCATAGGATACTGGTGAGTGAATCATGGGATACTGGTTAGTGAATCATGGGATACTGGTTAGTGAATCATAGGATACTGGTTAGTGAATCATAGGATACTGGTGAGTGAATCATGGGATACTGGTTAGTGAATCATAGGATACTGGTTAGTGAATCATGGGATACTGGTTAGTGAATCATAGGATACTGGTTAGTGAATCATGGGATACTGGTTAGTGAATCATAGGATACTGGTTAGTGAATCATAGGACACTGGTTAGTGAATCGTAGGATACTGGTGAGTGAATCATAGGAAACTGGTTAGTGAATCGTAGGATACTGGTTAGTGAATCATAGGATATTGGTGAGTGAATCATAGGATACTGGTTAGTGAATCATGGGATACTGGTCAGGGAATCATAGGATACTGGTTAGTGAATCATGGGATACTGGTTAGTGAATCATAGGATACTGGTTAGTGAATCATGGGATACTGGTTAGTGAATCATAGGATACTGGTTAGTGAATCATAGGACACTGGTTAGTGAATCGTAGGATACTGGTGAGTGAATCATAGGACACTGGTTAGTGAATCGTAGGATACTGGTTAGTGAATCATAGGATACTGGTTAGTGAATCATAGGATACTGGTTAGTGAATCATAGGATATTGGTGAGTGAATCATAGGATATTGGTGAGTGAATCATAGGATACTGGTTAGTGAATCATAGGATATTGGTGAGTGAATCGTAGGATACTGGTGAGTGAATCATAGGACACTGGTTAGTGAATCGTAGGATACTGGTTAGTGAATCATAGGATACTGGTTAGTGAATCATAGGATACTGGTTAGTGAATCATAGGATACTGGTTAGTGAATCATAGGATACTGGTTAGTGAATCATAGGATATTGGTGAGTGAATCATAGGATACTGGTGAGTGAAGCGTCGAGCACAGAGCCTTCCCACGCATCTCACGATAACTTCAAGAATTCCTGGAATTTTATGGCACATTTCCACCTTGAAGAACATATTTAAGATTTGGTGCATATTCTTCGACACCTTTAAAAAATTTCCTTGAATTTTTTCACGTATTTTCCTGGAGGAATGTTCATGGGGGAATTTCTTAGATGGAAGAAACCAAACGGTACCGTCACGGTAGAATTTATTTTCCAGTTAACTGTGAGTTTTTGAAGCAACACTTCAATTTATACGAAGCAGAATGTTATCGATAGTGTCGTTGTAAAAAGCTTTCAATTTGCGCTGATAATAATTGCTGCTGAAAAACCTTTTTATTGATCTTGACCTCTGGGCAGTCCAACATCTGCTGGATATGCCCTGAAACCATAATTTAGAACCTATTGTGTTATAATTTCAAGAATCCATTGACGAAACGCAACGGCTTCATTTCCTGTAAAATAAGAACTTTACAGAGAAGCAAAAAAATATGGTGTTGATTCAGTGATCTCTAAAATAAAATTCACGCAAAACGAATTACTGATATGAAGTCTTCCGCAAAAGTTCGAATCAAAGGCTTTTTTACTCAAAAAATACAACAGCATTTGCGATTGTAGTGAAACAAAACATTTATACGAAATACCGACCGTAGAGCTCTCACAGACGGAACAGTGAGGGGCTTAATATCCCTTGGGGCCAGACTAAGGGACGAGTTTGCTGAGGTGGCCATGCAGCGCCAGACATGTTGCTGGAGATGACAGCGGCATTTATTTCATCCGTGCTTTTCTTTGAAAATGACACTTGATGTTATTTATACTTTTTCATTTTATTTTTGTAAATGAAATCCTACAATCCGTGCAACTTCGTGTAACCTTTTTAAATCTAAGTACTCGTCTTTGTTGGACAGCAGAAACTTGAGCATGCTGTGCAGTCATCTGACATTGTTCAACAACGACCATGTCTTTTTTCACAAAGTAAAAAATCCTTGCCTGTTCCTAGAATGTGTAGAGTTCAATAATGCCGATCGTATGATCTTGCCTCAGGTTTCACCAAACTTGAACCCATCGGAAGACAGAGGTATACGACACGTAGAAAATTTTCGAGAACGTAAACGGCATGTCAATTGGATTGATACTTTTCAGAAGGCTTTGTAGGCGCAGCAACAGAGAATTAATGTAGTGAAAAATCTCAAGGGGAAATTTGCTAGTCGTTTGGTTCACGAAAGAACCATGTAAATTATTTCAAGCTTTAGATGTTTCTTCAAATGTGCAGATGAAATTTGTTTGAAATTGCAAACAATAAAATGAAAGTGAATCAAATCTGAGTAAAAATGAAAATGAATTTTGATCCGGTCCTGCATACGCGTTAATTTTAGCAAAAGAGTATCACAATTACAGTCAATGGGGATTGTAAAATTCAAACTGCTTCTGTATATCACTGGAAACGAGTGGATTCCTTGAGGTCTGCTAATGTTGAACGGATCTTAGCACTGGGGTAAAAAAGCTTACATTATTCCTCCAAGTGAATGTATGTAAATACTGCAAATAATTTTATGAAAACATCAGATTCAAAAACAAAACATTAGGTTCGTTAGCAAAACAATGTCGTCACCAATAGTGGAGTAGTTTCAAAGCTCCGTTTCTATTGTCACGATATTTTCACGGAGGAAAGAGAAGGAACTATTTAGTATACACTGACGAAAACATGGAATCTATGCACAAGGAGTGCTCTCACGCAGGATACCCTGTACAGTGAAACAGCAAACTAGGAAAGAAGGGGGAATGAAATACAAAGAAAGCTGGAGAAGAAAGTACGGAAACTATAAAAAGAAAAGTATGCTCGAAAGATAAAAGTTATAAAGAACTTTCTAGATTATAGTTGAGATCCCGTTACAGCATATACCGGGTGCGTAAGATATCTGAGGACACCTTAAGCACTTTTAGAAAAACAGAAAATGGAACTGTTAATTGTTGAAACTAACAATTTCTTGTAACAAAGCGTTTCAACGTAATATTAACCTACGTTTTATTCTATGTATACTCCTTTGGCTTCTATCACCGACTCATTTCAAGAAAGAAAGAGACTGCGCCCTTTGATCAGGAAGTCTTTATTTATGTCCTCCATTGCTCCGGGTATTGCTTCCATCTGAGAGAATTTGGGGTTATGGGGATGCTTATTAACTTCCTTTTCAACAACGCCTCACGCGTAATAATCCAAAGGATTAAGGTCTGGTGAATTAGGAGGCCACAGGTTTGACGTGACATGATCATGAAAATTCTCAGCCATCTAGTTCTGGGTTTAGAGAGCTTTCTGGGATGGAGCCGAATCTTGTCGGAAGACATAGACCCTACCATTGGCTACGCTGTTTATCCAAGGCTTAACAATGGTTTGAAGAGTCTCACAAGGGAATCTGTATTTACTTTAAGGCCCTGTGGAAAAAAATGAAGAGGCGTGATGTGCCCTTTACTGCTAACAACACCGAAAACCATCACTGTTGTTGGAAACTACGTGTTCTGGGTGAGTCAGAGTGCTGACAATGCTGTTTTCTCTTGCTTGTGGTCAATTCATCATCATTGTTTTCATTTAGCTCCTTCTAACTCTGCAAACGAAAGATCTGTCGAGTTTTAGAAATCATGATGCAGTTTCTAAATTGCTGTTTTTCGCTTTTACAGACACTATACGTGCCTTTTCATTTCATTAGCTGCAGTAGTATCTGCCAAGGAATCTTCCGAAATAAAAAATACAACAAGTATTATCGGATTAGTATTGCAAAAATATAAGTGTCCTCAGATCCCTAACGCACCCTGTACATGCAATGCTCTCTGAACAGACAAAAATAAAACTTTTCGCAAATATATCTGCACTCCACCGTTGTATCTTCAGCAAACAACTCCGGTCTTTCTACAACATGAATGTAGTCATCCTGAACTTTCACCGTTCGCCCGTCAGAAGGTAATTAATAGAAATATACACGTTAGCTTGTGTACCGGCTTTGACACACTTGAGAGAGTAAATCTCTATTATAATTACCAAACCGTAAAATAACTCTGACAATTTTATGAAGAATGCTATTGCATTACACGGAATTATCATTGACGACATATACATTTTTCATCAAAAAAATGAAGTTTATGTGACCGCAATACTTTTTATATTTCTGGTCTCCGGCTTGCTTAATTTTTGTCGGTTCAGCGTTGCGGCTAAATAAAAACCCTATGAGACATTTCTAATTATTATTTTGAACTCAACACCTTTTCAGAAATCTAGTTTATAAGCTCCTCATGAATAACACGTAACCATTGCGTTCGAAATTTCACTCTGAATACAGCAAAAGACTGAAAAGCTGCGTGCTTCATCACATTGAATGTAACTTTATTTTCTCAAGTCTCTCGCAAATTTTACATGAACAGCAACAATGTATCTCGCTCGCCGTGAGTATTAGGGCCGATGCGGTGGGTTATTTTCGGTGATAAACTTGAAGTTATGAGCAATGTGCCCAGTTGAGCTGGCTTATATCCCAGGCTTAACTACCAACTTTATTCTAATAAAAAATACGGAGCACCGAGTTTAATTACAACGGAATTTGTTTCGGTAACTTCTGCCGAGAGAGTTGCAGTTCAGCTAAAGCTCCTGCTAAATTCCGCACAGAAAAAATGTGGAGTACTTTGTTAAGGCCTTTTGAGTTTTTTAATCAAACGTACATACCACGCCTACTCTATATTGACAATTTTTATTCTTTCTTTATGTAGATGAGGTAATCATTTATTTCCTTGAACTTGATTCAATGCAGTTTTCAAGCTGTGAACGAATATTCGTACGAATTTTAACTGCCTCACTCAGTATTTTTGCGATCGATAACTGCACTCCGTTTCCACCCAAAAATTAGCTACTGTAATTAGTGTACCTGAAATAGTAAGACTTGCTCTAAGCAATTCCTAGTTTTCCCATGTTATCAAGACACCCAATTGTCCTGTCTGGGCTACTGGGCTGTTGCACTTTCTTCAACGGTACACATTCATTTTCTTCATTTTTCAAAAATTTATACAAAAAATGACCCACGAAAACCACATTACTCACATGAACAAGCTGAAATCAACAATGATTCTTCAATAAATCAATGTTATGAAGTTCCATTCTAATTAGACCCTAGATGTCGACTCCAGCAAGCAAAGATCTAAATTGTCGCATCTCCCAGCAAGAGCTCGAGCCCCATTACTGCTGGAGTCGTGCGCTGTGCAGCAGCGAACTCTCGGAGCTGGAGTGCCATTAAAGGATGGCATGACGCAGGGCAGCGCTAATCTCCAGGATTGTTTGCATCAGGCAATGGGGTCGTGATCGTCCGAAATGAGATCAGCTGTGCTTGAGGCGCTCTTGCATTTCACGAGCGTCACTGCTCGCAAATTTCAATTGACTTGGCACATCCTCTACGCATATTTAACAGTGCGACATGGTCAGTTCTCTTGTTCTATTTGTCCAGTTCTTTAATAAATAATATGGTGAAGCCATTCTACGCAAACTGGATGCAATGCCGTAATGTCTATATCTATGAATGACTGGAATTTCCCCTTTCTCTTTCAAGTCCAAATATTTAAAGAATTACCGCTCATATTTTTAACCAGCAGTTGAATTCAAACACAAACTATCGATTGCTAGCTGTCAGATATACTTTTCATCAACAGATAAATTCATTTTGATGTCGAGAAGAATGAAAGGAAAAATATATAAGACACAAACGCTGGGCTTGAGCTTGACGAACATGCAAGGTAATTGCAGGCAGTTGTATTTCAAAAGCTGGCATTGTTGCTGAAGCTCCGCAATACCAGCTACCTGCACGCTCGCTTCCCTTCATAGAAGCTTACACGAACTACGGTCACCTGAATCTATGTTTGCAACGATGAGAAATTGAAAATACGAAGAAAGCTCAGGCGCTTTGGGTGAGACAAATCGGGACGTATTCTGGGTTCAAAAAAGTTTTTATCGTGAAAGTTGAATTTAGTTTCGTTTTTTAAGCACATGACATTTTCAAGAAGCGGTTCATTCAAAAGGGAATTTATTTCGTGAAGCACAAAAATTTAAATGGCAATATCGAAGGCATTGACCTCATTTTGTGATGTGTACTTCCTTGTTTTATGTACTCTCTGTTTCTTTTTCTCCTGCTGGCATTCTTAGTCAAGGTGATATATTTCATTCCGATTTGAAGCGAAGTACTTGACAAGTTTCGTTGGGGCACTCCGTTTAACACACGTATACTGAATAGATATTGCACTGACTTCAGTTCTCTAACATGGAATACAAAATATTTCTATGAGGTTCTTAAAAGAGAAATTCGAAAGAAGGGCGAATAATTCTACATGGATTAGGAAATTTAGCTCACTGGTCGATCAAGTGTGCTTCCTGATGCAATTCTGAAATTTTAAAAAAGGTTATTTCGTATCAGAGGTGCATGCAAGAATTTACAGTAATAGAGCGTACTTTTCAGATCGAAAACAAAAACAACTGAGATTTTCACCATTAAACAAAAGTGATTCACAGTTCCCCAAATACCAAGTCTTTGCTTGTCTTCTTGGCAACTTTGCAGCTGCAATCTATAGACAGAGCTATTCATAAAATAGGAGAACAATATGGCTCACAATACATGCTCGAGCATTCGTGTTGAAGCCTATTCGCAATGATAAAACATAACAATTAACTGAACGAACAACAATTATCATTTCACAAACACCGAGAAGTAGTGAAATGGTAGGAAGACAATTTGATACCACGATTTTGAACTATTTCGCCTCCTAATTATATGTTTGCTTCATCCATTACCATTATATCTGAGTTTGGAAGCTTGAGAGCACGAGGCTGTTCATTACAGGAGGTTTGGCCGTTCCTCCGTTTGATCACGTGGGGCAAATTAATGTCCAGGACCACCTACGGCCCTCATGCTCCATTACCCGCCCTAAATTACAGGCCTGTCGAGCACTGATATTTGGAGCCTCGCTGCTCCTCACAGTTCAAGAAATCTTTAACGCTGGACCAAGCCCGATCATTGGTCACATTTGAAAGCAATTAATGTGCGAAGAAACTTGGGCTTTATCGGATATTATTTTGTGCTGAAGATTTTATTTTTTCCCAATTTTAGCATCGTGAACCAGCAATAGAAGAAAGCTCCATAGCTCAAGAATATTAAGTATTCACAGTTAGTGTACTATCTGTTCCTCTAAGAAGGAGATGAATATTTGTTACTAATTTATACGCAGAATTAACGCAAACTAAAAGTATCCAGTCATTTCAATTTTAAGCGATTACTTGTTTGCTTTGCACTCTCGTGGACAAAATGAGATGAAGTCACATACGCGTTTGAACATAAAAACACTCTCCTTCTCCTGATTATTGGTGAATGCAGCAAGATTCAATGTCCTACCTCACCCAAATTAACTTTAGTGAAAACGTTGTGAAGAAATTCGCCCTCACAACCACACGCCTACGCTATAAATTCAGTATTTCAGTATAATATTTGAACTAAAGTTCCAGTCTTTCTCACAATTCTCATTACCTTTAACATAAAACCATTTTCGGCTCCGTCTGCAACCAGAATTTCATTAGAGCAGAACTTCAAATTTAGTCTCGCGCTGAGCGTCGCTAGCTGGAATATTTACACATGAGTACTCGAGACTTGAGGAGTAAAACCATTCTTACACTGTACATTCCTACACAATTGCTCTGATATTGTTCGTTGTAAAAAAATTGTGATGTTTCACACGGCGAAAAACGACGTATGAAAACTTTTTAAGCCAGCAAAGAGCCGCAGTTTTCAGAAGGTGCCGTAATAGTCTCCAAATGCTAGCCTTGTCAGGGGATGAGTGTTCGAATAATTTGTTAACAAGAAATTGTACGAGGAGAGACATTAAATCTTGCAAATTAAATTCTGAATCGTGAAATGAGAGGAAACTAAATTCCGCTGATATTTCAAAATCAGTGAATTAGGCAATTGTTTAAAGGTACTGTGAAACCGGTGAAATTTAAAGGAATTTAAAAAATAAAAGCTTCCGAATCATGATGAAATGTAACCAATCGACATACTCCTGTTGAAAGGTTAATTTTGCAGTACTTAGAAATCGAAAGAAGTTTTACACATCTGTTCAACCGCCCAACCGTACACTCTTTCTGTGAGTGATTTTCGAGTTACAGATGCGAGCATGGCAACACACATGTTGAACTACAATGTCAAAGTCAGTCACGTCACAGTTTAACGTTTCTAATGGCATCACTTTCGCAAGCATGATATTGACTTCTTTGCCAACTTGGAATAAGTCAGACCACCCTGAAAATGCTACCTCCCCAAAAGGAAGGATATTTTTTCAACGAATTATGGCATTTATCCACCCGAAGTCCTACAGAAGCCATAGAGAGCCATTTCTAAGGCTTTGGTAGGACCATTACTAACCATTTCCAACTAATACTTTAAATGGTTCTAGATCTTGCAAAACAATCATGCGTAAAGGCAACCTTCTTTGCTTAAAGAAAACCTTCATCCAGAAATTAATTTCAATAATATTGTAGTGTTGCATGCATACTGCAACTGGAATGTCTTCGAAAATTTTTAATTTCTACGAGTATACGAGTATTACATAGCATTCACCACTTGTAGAAAACATCACATGCCTAAAGCACGAATTCCATAGTTTAGTTGCATAGAAAAGAAATACTTTGTAAGCATTCTTATTTTCAGAATTTTATCATTTTAAGTTCTGATGAAAATCATTGATTCTAAGTGCAAGCTTTTCTTCAATGGGCAAATTATAAATCCATTTCATGTTTTTTATAAGTGTACGTATCGGGAATACTTGCAAAGAATCAACACGGAAACGAAGCAAATAATTCATAGATAACAAAGGAAGGCAAAAAGTGTTCAATTTGTTCGAGTTAGGGAAATTCAACAGCTATAATGTTTGGTGAGAGATAACATGAATAGTTTGTTTCAGTTGATTCTGCTGTTCGTTATTTTTGAGAATTATAACTTGGTCGATTAAGGAAAAATTGGGTTTGAAAATATTCCTTAATTTGTGAGAAACATAGATACAAGTGTACTTTTCAAAAGTTTTCTGAATGCAAGGAAAGCCTGCTTGAGAAGTGCTTACATGCGCTTGAGCGAAAAAATTTCGTACCCACTTTTGAGAAATAATCCCAAACAGTAGAAAGGAACGGCTTTCATTTCAGTGCTTTATTTCAGAATTTGCCAACTTTTGACCTGTAGAGAACTAAGCATTGAAACAGCAAAGCCTTGTTCCCTCCCACTTTTTCCTAGGCTTGTAACATCTTTGCCTCAAAAGCAGCTGCATTAGTAAACAGAATCCTACTGGGCTGCAGTTTTTGAAGGGCAGGACCATCACTTTTGCATGAGTTTGATTTATGTCTCTAGAAATCTAAATAAAATTGCTTCATATGTTCATGCTTCAAAGCAGAAACATAATTATTGAACGATTATGTTCTCATTTGAGATTCTGAATGCAAATGTTATTTCAGCGTAGCACTTTGAAAATATCAATTTAAAAGGTAATCATTCTACTCAAGGAGTATTCAATCCTGCAATTTTACGTAAACGGTAAAACTTTGGCTAAGGATATTTCGTGCTGAACGTCAGCACCATAAAACTCTGACGATTAGTAGTAGTGACGAGTAGTAAAATCAACCTTAACCATTCGACGCACTTGAATTGTGTATCACGATTACGCAGCACTAACGGACTGGTTCCATTTTTCTCCTGTCACCCGTATTGCTTCCTATTTGAAACATTACGTCTCCAGATATTTTTCAATTTAGGCTGTTCTAGATTAGGTAAAGAAAGACCAGTATTGTTTAATGTTTCCATGCACACAACAAGCATTCTATGATAATTCCATTAACACAGTCTATAACAGAATTTAATAACCAGATTTGAGACATGACCTACAAAGTTTCATGCGCAAATCAACATTTTTAGCAAAAACAGCAGATTACAACATTTCACACAGTTTATGAAATCAGACGGTGGAACATAATAAGCTTGCTCGATTTTATTGTTTTGAAAATCATAACCTAACGTGAACTTCAGATAATGATTTATTCAAGTGAGCGTAGACTAAAATAGTCGACTGCAGCTTAAAAAGCGTCAAGCCGAAAATTTTTCATGGCTGATTTTAATTGCAGTTTAACTCGCAATTTTCACCAAGTGTTCAAGCATCGATGGTCATAGATGATGGATTTCAATCCTTTGAAAAACACAGTTTAGAAAGAGCATCGAGAAAATAGATGTTACATTTTCGCACCAAAGTCCCTACATTTTGTTGCTCCTTAAATTTCACAAACATTCATTCATTTATTTTGTAAAAATTTTTGTTAACGGCGATAAATTTAAGCTTGAGTTGATTCTACATGACATTTACCTCGTAGATAGAAATTGTGACCATTTTGAAAAACAAATTTATAAAAAAAAATACTCAAAGCACATTTTACACTTTACATTTACTTGCTTGGAAAATTTTACATTGTGTACAGCTTCTTGTGTGACTGACTGAAAAGAGTATTTCTTAAACTACCCTCTAACATGACTTTGCTTTGGTCCGTCGAAGGACCCCTTTCCTCAACGAATTTTCAGATTTTTAAACCTACAAACGTGCAAAGTAGTGTCATCTGAATCAAAATTATGGTCTCGCATCAGCGTATAAAATTTCAAATAAACTCTATGATAACGGTGTGGAATTATAGTTGGAAGTTTATTATGAAAAAATTTCTCATTGAATCGAATTGAATGGCATTTCGAGTTCAATAAGACGCGTTGCATGTGTATTTTCCAGCACTGTATAAATGGTGTCTCCTTGGATTTCGTTTCGGCATTTCATCTTTCATAATCAAGATTTCATTCAATGGTAATTACCCCTGGCGGTTGAGCAGCACTTACACACGACCAGCTCAAGCCATTTTCTGGGAGGTACGGAGTTGAGAAGAAGAATCATTTCGTTTTTCTCACTTTAGATGTATTTCTAAATACATCAGTTCATTCAAAAAACGCACCTCACTAAAACCCACGTGCTAGGACAACATGGAATGCGAAAAGAAAAGTACCTAGTAAAGAATACAGAGAAGACAAATTCAACAAGATAGAAAAATGTAGGACAGAATCAATACAACATTTCTTCAGATTTAAAAAAAAGTCCAGTCTCCCTCGCTGTAGCTGCCATAACAACAACTGCGGCGCGAGCCGGGATGCCGAGCAGGGAAGCGACTGCCGTCACAGGCCCCGGAATCGCTAAAAAAGTTGTTATCACGTACAAACACGCAGTCGTTTACTTATTATTGGCAACAAAACTTTTGCGTCAGGATGTTTTGTTGCAAATAAAGAAAGAAATTTCTGAACCCTCAGTGTGATTAAGTTTATTCAATCGTGAGATTCGAACTTGTTCGAAGTTTAAGATCTATTTTCTTGTTTTCTTCGACTCTCTATCCGGAATATATTTCAATGAATCCTGATAGAAAACAAATACATTCTTAATATGTGACTCATTCATCAAACAAATATGTTTTTAAAACTAAAATTTTTATTTTGAGTTTTCATTTCGCCAATTAGGAATAATCTCCGATTGTTCACAAAAGCAATGTGTGAGGATTTAAAGGAAAGCAGGAATGTTGCTGCGAAATGCTGCGCTGGTGTGAGATATTACAGAAACAAATTAAAGTGCGAGGACCCAAGTGATTTGGCAAGCTTGATTCAGTACAACTTCATTCTCCAGGACGGGAGCAATCGATTTTCCTGCTCGATAACGTTCAGTAGAATTTCAACATAATCAGGACGTTGAACTTTGCAAATTAGTAAAATCATCAAAGTTTCTCCAATGAACAAAATCAATCCAATCAAGCTGATTATAATTTAAAACTGACTGCAGCCTCTCAAATATTCACATATGAAAAATTTCCTTCTTTCATGTTGCATGTTTTAGCGAGTAGGCTTTTGAAAGTGATGAGTAAATATTAAAAAATTATAAAGTTTTTTCTTCGTTCCATACACTGTAATTTAGCTCAATATTATGTGACAGCAGACTGAAGTTTTCTTCTGAGGACAATAATGTTTAAAAGATGTAGATATGTCATGTACAAACAAAGGATTTTAAATGGGATCGTTACGTTTGAAATAACTCTAAATTGTGGGAACCAATACAAAATTAATAATCTCTCAATGCTAGCTTGAAAATTTCCTTAATTCATTCAGCGTTATCCTTTTCCTTTAAAGTAAAAGTCGCATTTCGAACACTTATTAGAAAACTGCAACGGCACAAGTTTCCAGGAACTACGCTAATGGGAGTGATCACACAAAATGCAGAAATTGAAGGGGTATCATAACGAAACTCGATAATGTTTTAAGAGCAATGTTAAATTTTTATAGAGCAATGTTAGAATATTGTTTAAAAAAGCAATGAAATAATTCAATTTTTGCAAGACCTTAGAAACTTCGAGAAGTGCCTGCTTTGTTCCGAATAACTTTGATGTTTGACTGCCGTGCATCTCCTCAATCGTCATGTTGAAAGTCTGTCAAAGTTATATCTAGTTAAAGTAAGGGTCAGAAGAGAGATGCATTGAAAAACTTATCTCCGATATGGAGAACTTAGTATGACACTGACTTGTTGGTATAGGTGTACACTGATCGCATTTAAGATTTATGCGTTAACTTTCAGAACTTATATCTCAATTGTCATGCTGTGTTCCAGTTAGTCGCATGAACCATTTCGGGATGAAATTAAGAAAAAACATATGTACATCTAATGCTTGCCTATACAGTAGTGTGTCAGAGGTAAATCAATTTGGTGTTCCTTCCGGTCGCTTTATTTCTGTTCAAGAGCTCATTTCTCGTGACACATCGCATAATGAAGCACAAAATAAAACTGATACCTAATCTTAACACTGATGGTGTCAATTTCAGAATGTGCAAAAAATACAAACGTTTAATTTTATTAGAGTCTTAATTTAACAATAATTTTGTAATTCACTTCGAAAAATACATTTCTGAAATCACAGCATAGCTTCTAACTTTTTATCACAGACCGTAATTAATATAATGATCGATTTATTGACCGTAAAATTTCGTTGTAGATGGAGCAAAATACAAGAATTTAAAACGTTAAAAGTTAAATTTTTCATTTTGTATCTCACCAGCCTCTACGGAAAGATTTGCGATCCCTACAACTTTTTAGATAACTCACCTTGGTGTGAAGCAACCTGCCCATCATACAGAATGCGCTTAGGAATTTTTCGAAATGATTCGATTTGTACTTAAACTAGGCATTGATTCCGTGCTAGTCGTCTAACACTTCCTACAAAACTCGGATGACACTGCTCCCTGACTTTAGTGCTTGCAGACATCATTTTACGGGCTCATCAAACCCTTTGAATTATGATGGCACCATAAAGCATACGCTCGGTAATGTTTTCTTTGCAAATAGTCCCATGAAACATACGCTAGGTGGTTCCCCCCTTTGAAAATTATGTCATGAAACACACGTTTGGTCATGTCCTCCTTAGAAATCATGCCATAAAACTCACATTTGTAAATATTCTCCTCACTAATTATGCCATGATACATTTGTTAAGTAATTTTCTCCTTGCAAATATTGTACCTGAATGTGTTAAAAATTATAGAGTAGGAATTTTCACACGTATGGAAGTACCTTCCAAATTCAACATTCAAGAAGCGACATTATTCGTTTCATTACAGCTATATGAGTGTCATTAGTTTCGCCGACATCTCTTTTCACAAAAACCCTCTTGCAAGCTATTCCTAATTGGTTTCCTTTGTTCCTGACAGAAATACACGCAGAATCCGATGATTGCGTGAGAAACATAGTTGAGGAAATTCAGAGATGCACTTGATCTTGCTCATGATTTTGATCAACAAGAAGTTCATTGATTTGATTCTAAACAGAATTATCATAGCAGTCTTCCTAATAGGGTTTGATAAGTTTCAAAGGGCAAATTGTCTCCAACTTTTACATCTCCAGCCGTCCTGACTCTCACTCCAGCTCTAATGCTAAAAAGCTTGATTTTCTGACACTAGTTAGTTTGCAAAGAAGTTGCTGAACCTCTTTAACTCATTTCCTTATTGGTGAGTCGTTGTTATTTGTAGACAAAATGACCATCAACAAGCGCCATTGCATAGGCTTTCTCACCATAAATGGATAAAACACTGATTCTGCGTGGCTACATGGCAAATAAATCACGAAGCTAAATATAACAAAAATCAGAATCATTGAAAAGTATGTTCTAAAATAAATCCTATCATCAATTGAAAACTAAGAAATATATATCACTAGAGTTAACACAATTTCTATAGGTTAATTAGTGACAGACTAAACAATACATGGAGTGTTGGCTGGCACTTATTTGCAATGATTCTAAAATGCATTAAGCTTGGCCGCAATACTAAATCGAAAAATTAACAATGATGATGATTGAATCACATTTGGATACATGGATGTGAATGGCAAAATGGGAAGGCTGCCCTCCTTTGCACATGTACAGTAGCTGACTCCTCTATGCTCTGCGATCCTCAGTGCCAAGCATGGTAGGTGCTAAGGTACGGCCGGTGCAACCGACGTACTTCGATGCACACTGTGCTCAACTGTAATCACAACCGATTGAGGATAGACATAGATTGAGGATAGCATCGGAACGGGAACGTTATCTTCAAATGTCAAGCGATTTTATATTGAATTGGTTCATTGGAATTATGTGCAAGGAAATATTGAAGTATTTGAACACTAATTACTTCAATGATTTTTATTCGTTTCGAAGTTTTTAGGACTGAGTGTCGAAGCATGACAGGGAAATATATTTATAATTTACTCTCATGAGCAACGGTGATGAAGAAACTATTGAGTCTTTTGGTTAGAAACTACATTAATTGATATTCAATTAATTAAGTTCAGTTTCCTACTTAAATTTCCCGTTGATTCTCAATCGTTTATGAATAGAGTCATGCAAATTGTGCTAAGAAGTACGTCGGTTACAACAGCCTTACACTGAGACAGAAGGTCATAGAGAACAGTGAAATCAGCCAAAATGTGTGAAGGCCGTTCTAATGGTCGTACCCAATTTTGAATCAATGCATATTTGAAGAGAAAGCCGAAACTAAATGAGTATTTCCACCTAGCTTTGTAGTCTGTGTGCATTTATGTTCAGTAAATTTTTCCCATGGGAACCATATCTTATCTGATCTTCTGGTTAATGATTGAATTTAACCTTATCGATCAAATTAGTTATTAGTATTATAGTTTTTCCTTTCAGTATCCCAAATTGATAACAAATGAATACAATTTTAATACTCAATGAACGTTGTATTATAAATGATCTTTGAATGCTTGGAAATTACCTACACAGCCAGAAGTTCAATTTGAAAAAATTTTGCTCAAAAGCAACCAAGGAACAGAAGTATTCCAAGTTGAAGCGACATTTCCAGCTGGTCCAATTCCTTCCAAATTTTGCGTGCACTTTAAATTTTACTTAATATGCGCATTACAATGTAGTATTATATTTTACACTATGTTTATTTTTAACTTGTGTTTATTTATTATCAATTTGGGTTACTGGAAGGGGAAAATATAATACTAATAATTTATTTGAACGTTAAGGATAAACCCAATCATTACCAAAAGACAAGATACAATGCTAACGAGGCTAATCGAATTTTAGGAAGGGTGCATTTGTCTCGTCCAAAACAAGTTATGGTCTTATTAATGATATGTATAATTTGTATTTTCAAGGTTATTATTTGTCCAAGGACCGCAAATTTTAAAAAATCATTCAAACCTTATCACTGGACATGTTTCGCTTCGTTTTTTAATTAAAGGTGCATGAAAAATTATTCAACACATGTTCTTTCTGCTCAAAAAATGTTAACGGTAGAATTGTTGCAATGTAGTCGGACACAACTCGACCGCGAGATAAACGTGTACAATGGCAGTTGGAGCCTTGGCCTAATGATGCAAAACTGGAAAGTTTGATGAGGTGAAAAGACAAGCAAGAAATTTCGTAGAGAAATGCTGTCTTTGGTGAACCAAATGAAAATATGCTATGGAAATAAGTTGTCTTCTGTGTAGCCTATATTGTCTGCAACTTGTTTGATATCTAATTAAATATTTTTCAATCTGATTCGTTGTTGCAATATTTGATGATTCCTTCTGTATCCTACTTTGCAAGTGGAATTCCTCGGAGAAACATATTCTTCTGATAAATGGTGATAAGTTTCGAGTGATTTAATTTGATATGTTTTCTGGGTAACAATATGTGAAGGAAATTGAAATAAAATATGGGCCTAAAATAATTATTTGGTTACTGATGTCTTGCAGCTTAAGGTGTACTCTGGTTATTTGTTTCAATCTCTCTGGCAATTGGTGAAACAATAAGCACACTCATTTTGACGCCTTTTAAGATTGAAATAACGTTTGATTTCGACTGAACTGTTCTGTACATCATGTAGTGCAGGAACAGTATTTCAGTGTATCTAATTGAATATTTATTTTTTGTTTTCAAAACTTGGCTCAGCAATTTTCAATCCTCAGTAAACAGACTTCAATTAATCTTCTTCACTAAAACCCAACCGAACAAAACCGAATGTTATTCGAATAATATTAAGAGGAGCTATCCAGTTGCAAACCGCCGCTGGCTTTTGTACAGACTGGCAAAGTAAGACCCTTGCAGAACAGTAATGCAGATCACCTCGATGCAGCTGCGGCTGCACCGCCCTACTCAAGATATCTGTGTTAAAGACTGCTACTGCCATGAATTTTACACCACTGCAGCACCGGCACTGCCTGTCATGTCCGTAAATGTGGTGCTGATTGACAGCGCCTACTCCAATCACGATATCTATTTTAATTTCTTACTTCAAACTCACCCCTACTTTATAGTGTCCAATAATGTCAAAATTCTCAGATCAAAGAAAGTGCAAATGCGTTAAATGAAATTATGGGCTTCACAATGAAGGTATTCGGTACCTTTTGATGTGGAATAATCACAACAATGGTAAATTTTACCATCCTCAAATGGGTACATTTTGGGTGTGTAAAGAAATATTGTAAAATTGAAGATATATCTGTATAAAAACATATCGATGTTAGCTTTGCTCTTGATTTTGACTTACCTGTCTGTTGTAAAGTACGAAATTTCAAAATCCGTGCCAAATGACAGTATACAGTTGTTTAATTTTGTTAAAAGATTTCCCCGTACAAGGATGGCCCACTAAACTGAAGTGCTATTTAATTTTTCGTGAATCACATGTCAAAAATAGTCACCTGAAATGTTGTTGATTTAGGCGAAGATCATCCAAATGATTCTCATTGGTGTGTGATTATCTTACGCTTGTCAAACAAGGCATGATCTCAAACTCGGTGAAGTCACTGAATTTTATTACCCTACGTTTTCATCTAACATATGTTGGAACTGTAGGCTTCAGTTGCGTTTTCGTTTTTAACGAACAGTTAATCAAAACAAATATAGATCAGCTCTTCATATCTATTTATAAATCTTTAACCTCTCTGGCTTTTATAACATTTTCTCACTGCATATTCTCAAAACGTCTTATGTTAAGCTTAGTTGATTGTTCCAGACCCTTTTATTCGAGCTTTGTTGAGAAGGTTGTACTTCTCAAAACTCAGCCTACTATGATGTCATAACATTCTAGCTAAACCAAGGCCTTTGTGATGTAGTCGTGCGTACAAGCAAGGAAAATACAACTCTTTGTAGCTTCCCTGAGACTCTGTAGTTGTAATATAATTGCGGTGAGTATTTATTGAACTGCCCCGCCGTCACTTGTTTTGGACTCGCTGCGTTCTCCTTTAATTTCTTGCCGTCTCCTTGAAGCGATGTAGCTCACAAAACAGCGTCGTTAGGGCCCCGTTCTCAGAAGAAAGGAAGGTTTCCTGTAATTTCCCTCGCCTAACACTCTCCTTAATAGCATCAACGTGAAAGTAATAGTAGAATGAAAAAGGAGTTTTTTTCGGTTGGAATGTTAAATTCAGAAATGATGGTGATGTGCAAGCTACAGATGTAGCCATGTACGAGAAGTTTAGTTTGATAATCTTCACTGGGGAAAATTAAATTTTATTCATTTGCTCGTGGAAATAAGACACTAAAGATACATTATACAGGCTCCACGTGAAAACATTTTACATTTTGTCAAAAAATCTATCCTTTCTCTATCGTCTCCGCTGTCGTGAAGCCCAAAGATGAAACGCCTTGGGTGCGACATTTACAGCGTCGTAGACGTCCAGCATTGATGTGCCTCGGTCTCGGGCTCATAAGCGCAGGGAAAGAGAATCTTCTCTCTCAGCCAGCAACTGCATTCTCTGCCTTTGGTTTAAAGGTCGGGAAGTGCACTCGTAAACTAGTAAGAAGCCGACCAACATTTACTGTGACATAAATTTAGTTTCACTTGATACCTGCTCAACGCACGAAAACTAAGCTCACTCGTGCTTTAAAAAGTACTTTATTTACGCGTGTGTACCTAATCAACATTTATTTCACAATTGCACTAAATAATTAAAGATTGACAACATTGAAATATATAAAAGTTAACCTAATTCAGGGAAACTAGCTCAAACAAAATGTTAATAACAAACCTTACAATGTATTTGAGAGTCATATGCTGTACGCCGTGCCTAGGTAGCACCACGCGACGATGTTAGGTATTCCGTTCTGTGGAAGAAAAAAGCAATAGAACACTAAGAGAGTTCGTTCAATTTGACCCAAAAATCATAAAAAATTGTAACATGAAACTCGTCGCTACAGCATTTTGGGTGGAAATTGGGTGGAGTAATTCTAGGGTTCTTCCAGTAAAATTTAAAGATGAAGTTCACGATCAACGTTTTGTCCCCCTATCTATTGCAAATATAAAGAATAATAAATGACATGAGAAGATTTTAGAACGAAAGGTATTTTTTACATTCCCCTTCGCATGAAGTTAACGACCATCATGATTTTGAGTATGACAAAACATAGTGATAGCCATGTTGCCATATTTGTTTACTACGTCGATAGCATGTCTATGTGCATTTCTTCAACATCAGTAGAATGTTCGCTACATTCTCTCTGTGATGAAGATCTAACCCAGGCTTCAGGGAGATGAATTTCGAATAGCGATTGGGATAGGTTCTGTGTACTGAGCTTACTTTTCGGCAGGCTTAGACTTTACCTCAAGTCTTGTGTATCTGATGGCACTATTTCAAATTGCTTGGAAATTGGAGGATCACGATGCATGCTCCCCCAGTTGACATATATATGACTCTTTAAGAACTTTTTCTCCCAGTAAACTCTACTACGAAATCTGACGTGTGTTTCAAACATGAAACTACAGTTAGTTTTGCTTAAGTAATGCGCTCAAGAATTCTTTTTTCATAGAAGTGAAATTAGTGTATACGAAGTGATCTAGCTGTGTGCGTGATTTCTTTACACAAGCAATCTTATATTGTTTTGTTTACTTTGTTGTTATTTTCAATTTCAAGATAGGTCAAACCATGAAAACTGAAGTTACATGAACAAAATACTCTGAAGCGCTCGCTTAATTATTCTTGCGTAGGATATACCTTATATAACATCCTGTGAGGAGCTATTTATGAATTATGTATCAGATTTAATGGTATTTAAAAATTGAATTAACACTGTGAAACAGATATTTATGATACCAGCAAAGAGGTGATATTTTTAATTCACATTATTGCATTAAAATAACAGTACAGTTCAACATGAACGACTTTGAATTTCCAGAAAATAAAGGAAGCTCTCATGTCTGATTAAATTATTTATGTTCAATTTTGTCTCCCTGATGTAGAATTTTTATCGAATGGTAATTGTTTACGACTACCTCTTCTCTTGCTTTGATGAATGCGCTACGTATGCTGCTTCCCGAACGTAAAGCTGTCTCCTATGGATCAACTCGCAACAGATATTTTAAACATTTTCAATCCGGTCAATAATCTGACCTAAACACTAAAAAAAACTTTTACGAGGATCTGACGCTGAACACAATGTGGTAATTTAGTCTTGTAATGCTGCGTCAAAAGACAGCGAACCATTTAATTATTTTGGCCCGAATGCGACACATAATGGCAGAGCAAAGGATTCCCTTTTCTGTGCGTGTCGAGACTCGTCCACCAGCGTGGCGCTCTCAGACGTCGGATGAGCTTTACGACCTGCGGCCAAATTCTAGGAAATGAAATTCTTCGCTTCAAAATAGCGAGTGTGACTGCACTGCAGCCCGCTGGATTATGCAGATTACATTACAGGATAATTTCCGGCTAACGTAATTGTTATATTCTTACTCTAAATGGTGCCACCTTGTGCCAAGAATAATTTTCTTCAGTACAGTGAGTTTGAAACACGGAGTACGCATCTGAATTTGGTCGCAAAAGAGCTTGCAACTTCACGGGGGACTCTCAATTAGATTATTTTATAGCATTTACTCACTTTTTCCAACCACCACGCCTAGTCTAAAAGTTTTCAAAACAATACAACAATGGCTTTTACTATAGAGCTCAGAACGTCTTGATCAGAAAGGAATGTCTCTCTTGCAACAAGTACAAGTTCTTTGCATCGTTGATTTAACTTTCCCTTTATCTCTCTAGAATCTGCAATCGAATAGCAAAATTGTCCTTCTATGTATGTGAGTGTGAAGCGTTAAAATTAACATTAGAACCAGGTACGTCACTGTGTCAAATGCATTAGTCCAACCAAGTTTTAACATTGAAACTTTCAAATTTTGAAACATGAATGAAATATTAGATCATCCTTCACTCTCCAGTGAACATTAATTCCAAGTGCGTTTTGTTTCTTGTTAAAGTTCTGCAACCTTATCTTTTCTGAGAAATATGGCGCCTGTAAACAAAGAACTAATTAGAATTCTCGTGAGGAAAATTATGAGGGGCGCAAAAGTGAGCGCTGTTACTGATGCCGTCTCAAAGAATAATTTGGAGGCGGTAAAGCATCCAGGCGCCCGCAATGAGGCTCCCGCTGGTATTATGAAGCCAATTTTGCATTCATTATGCGTTCTGCGCGCAGTTATCTGGCTCTGTGATCACGCTCGCAGACTCTCAGATGACCCTTGAATAATTGTGAGTATGTTTAAATGTTGCGTGTGTTTTTTGTAGTTACACGCAATGGAATATTTTTTTTATAATCACACAAACGTTTTTTAATGTGAATCATTCGTATACTGATAATTGAAGTTGTTAAGAAGATATACTTCATTATTTCCCGTGGATGGTTTACAGGTACGAAAATAGTTATTTCCAGGCTTTACCTTGCGAAACCCATGTAAAATAAAACAGAAATGCATTAAATTAATTACGCAGTGGTTGGAAATTGGAATGATCTTAAATTAAAAGTATCAAACAATAAACCAGAAACATAATTCTTAGCGTAAAAATTTCATTCGTGCTGCTAAGTCTGGCCATTGTGCTAATTAATGTAGTGTGATATTCGTGTTATGTATAAATGAAGACAAAAATCTTCGATGTGTTGGTTTGATGATACTTAAAAATCTCCTCCGACAAAGATTTGCACACACGTCCAACAGCACCCCCTTTCCTTTCTTTGTTTCTCTCTCAGAAACAATCAGCTGTTTAATATTCTCTTTTCACAAGTTTACAAGCAGCAAAATCCTGGTTCAGCGTCTTTCAGCAAAGGCTATTTTCGTCGGTCTCTCAGAGGCATCGGGAGAATTTTATGCTACAACATTAAAGTGCCAACAGAGCCTACCATAAATCACGTCTCTCCATCTCTAAAAAAATTTAGTGGTCTTTTTGCGGAGAGTTTTTTATGTAATTAAGATAAATGAGCTCCACCTTTTTCTAATTTCGAGAATTTCGTAGTTTTGCGAAGACCTTTAGTCAAAGCGGTACTTTTCTTCACCGTTTGCTGGAAAATCCCTTTTCATGCATAGAACTGAGAATCGGCTGTAGCGAGTATTACACATTCAAAAAAATTAATGTTATTTTCAATATACAAGTTTTTAAATATTTTCACATATGATATACTATTTAGAATACTTGAAAAGTAATTTTTTTATTCTCTTTCTTAATCTCTGAAAACATGAAAAACGTACTTGAAAATAACAAAACCAGGGATGCACAATAGCCCCCAGATTTCGGGCTTTCTCCTACGATACACAGCCTTGCATGAACAACGGGATCACAACACGTCAATAGTCCGTTTGCTCAGCCTTTATATTAAAACAACATTTATGTGTGTGATGTGATTTTTCCTGCTAGGCAAAGGTGTGAAGGTAACTTCGCTAAAGAAATGTCCCGCTCAATTTCGTACTTGCGTTTTTCGCATACTCACCCAGCGTGGAAAATGAGCATGATTTTTTAAAACACATTTTCCAGAATGTGTATTATCTTTTGAAATCATGCAAAAAAAGCACCTGATGGTTTTCTTGCGAGAAACAATTTATATTTTCAGTGACTTCGACAATATTTGAGTATGAATGAGTTTATTCCGAGGCGTTATCCATTACTGTACTGCCCTAGACACCGCTAAGTTAAGGCGTTGATACTTGTATGGCGTCGGCTCTCCAATTACGCTGGCATCAGCCGTTCTATGAAGACGCTTCCCATCTAGCACGCACGAGAGGTCATGAACACTTTAAATATAGATGTTAAAATTGGACAAAAAATTTTTGGCAAAATCATTTCAATTGGACCTTTCCGGCATAAAATCATAGAACTAATTTGACAAGTGTCAAGGTTTATCAGGCTTCTTTTTAATTTGATTTAAATTCAACTAGAAGGAAGTATTTCAGAAGATCCTAATGCTTTGAACCAGGAGTGAATATTGTATAAATAACTCCATATGTTGCATCTTGTACATGCATGAGTGAATTAATTTTAAAAATCAGGATGGTAGAAAATCCTTCATCAGTTTTACCGAGAATGTATACTGTTTGTGGTAGAATATGGCATTAGTTGTGGGACCATTTTTACAGAGTTCAATATTTTTTAGCCCCGCTGTCGCAATAGTTTCTGTCTTTGATTGAACCTTCTTGAAAAGGTTACCTCTACTTTTAGAGATGCAGAAGAGTTCTTCAGAGCGTCTTCGAAATGTAGTCGTTGCCGTGACGTTTAGCACCACTGCAATAGTTGTGAGGCAAGTTTCCCATAAATTGTGAACACTATTACAGGACACCTCATGAACATGAGAAATATCAGTTTCCATTAATGTTAGGTATGATTGCAACGAGATGTCCTCGAGACCACAAGTGCCAAGAAACATGAATTTTAAAGAACTTGAAACCGAAGTTATCGTTTCCATTTAAGCGTTTTGAAGTTCTCCTCATTCAAGTTTCATTGATCAATTAATTTCGAACATTACGTGGTGAGGGAAGAGAAGGTACAAATAGCATTGGAATCTTGGAGTCTGCCTCGTGTCCGTAACTTGGACCCGAGTTGGGGAGAGCGGAGCCAACTTCCGCCTGTTTTTATGGCCCAAACTCTCTGTGTGATGAGCTCGACGTCAGCATTTGGGCAAACTTGGCCACAGTTAGCAGACTGATCACGAAGTTGTGGCAACAGCTTTGACGTGCAGCACCTCCTACCCTGATGCACACTTTACAGTTCGTAAAAGAGCTACCGCGCAAAAACTTTCCTTTGCTTTTTCAGGCGTCGTTGGAGTCAGTTAGAGGAAACACCTTCGTCAAGTCTCCGGGTGATTGAACGAGTTGATTAAAACTGTGAAGCTGTTGGCAAGCGATAACACCTGAAAATTTCATAACGGGGTTAAAATTTCGTACAGCGAAGTTACGAAACATTATGGTAGTCAATTTTGATTGATTGTGGCTGAAAGAGTCAGTGGTTTGCTTTAGTCGCAACCTTGTCAGAAACTTAAAATTAAGATAATTCTAAGGAAGTTAATCATTATTTGTAAAAAAACATTTCAGAGTTTAGCTCCATTATCAGTTGAAAAGTCATTTTGTTTCTCAAATGAAAAATCGAAGTACAGTAAATTGTAGGTATAAAAATTTAAAATGAAAGGAAAAAATAAAGTAAGTAAAAAAACACTTAAATCAAAAGTTAACATTAAATTGAGCTGGTAATGAAGAGGTTTCAATTTTTTTACCATTTGAAAAGAGGATGAACTGTCCATATTGTCCAGATCAGGGTTTTGCTTGAAAACATGTAAGGAATTTAAAATCCTGAGGTCATAAGGGACCGGAGGAGAGTCTAAAATTTTGAAATGCGTAGAATGCATAGGTACATTACATTTGTCGGCATGATTTCGCTCTCCAGAATGCGATGGATGTGCTAGCTGATTCCCAGTACAGAAGCTTGTGCTCCAATGCTCTGCCACTCTGATATAGAAATTTCGTGACGTCATGCCAACTCACGAAAATGTGCACTGCACGCAACTTCAAAAGTAAACCAAAGAGGCTCGCATATAATTTGAAAGCACACCCTTGGGATGGAATACAGAAGCAGCCTCAAAATTACTAACTAGAATGGCCGTAAATTAAAGTTATGGAGATATTTTTCAGATCGTAATTTTAATTGACGTGATAACTTCTCAGTCAGTGTCCCAAAATACGGAAATGAACAGAGCAAATGCACTTTATTGTTTTCTTCAACAGCTTGTGACACGTAATGTTTCGAGGGAGATTTTTTAATTTGCGAGTTAATGACATCCAGCGGAAACCCATTAGTTGTAAAGTATGCGCGCAAAAATTTAAATTTACGATGAACATTTTGCAAATTGAGCATTCTTTGTAAACCCTATTGATGATGGTTTGGATTCAATTAATTTTGAAACTTTTCAACAAGGAACTAAAGAAACTTAAGCCTAATATTGTGAAAGTGGGCTTACGATGCGCCGACGTCTAAAACTGATTTTTGTCCCTTGCCACAAAACCGTCTGAAGAGGTCAAAGTGTCGTCATTTTCCCCTTCCACGGTAAACTTAGTTGATTTATGCTGTTCGTAGAACACTGGCCTAAAATCAGGAGGACATTCGATTAACCATTTCCCTGCACAAAAACACATACAGATGTTGGCAAGGAATGGTACTAATGGTTAAACCTGCATAAATGAATAATTTATATTAATATATATGTGTATAATATCAACTTAGTTCACTTGATCTCTTCTCACTCTTTGACTTGAAAGTAACTCTATAGCACATAGGGAAGACTTTCAAATGTAGCAGGGTGCAGATGTTTGCTAATGATGAAATGCTCAATGATCCATCTGTCAAAAATAAAAGCACTTAATATTCACTAAACCGTGCGCTTAAAGGTCATCAGTACAAACTTCAAGAATTTCCAACACAAGTTCTTGAATCGTTTTGAGGTGCTAATCTGGAGAGCTCGTATTATTTGTCACAAGTAACTGCAAAAAGGAAAGAAAAATTTCATTGAGTAAATTATTCATTCTTCAATCTCCATTTCCCTGAGTGTGCTCGCTATGAGTCCCAGGAACATCTACGTTTGCAATTCGTTTGTGTGAAGACTAGTCTTCATGAGGCCTTGAGTTATAAATCCAGCAGAGAGAACCATAAATTTCAGGTGAGGTCAAGTGATAAATCTTTGAGCTTAGCCTAAATCACAAGTGTGGCCTCGTTCTATCATAGAGCACAACTACGACCACCTCTGGGAAATAATTAGGCACTCTAACAACCTGAGAACGAAAAAGGCCGGACACTTTCAACTTATTTTTAGCTGCGTCAGTGAGCTACAAAATGCTACTTGTATTTACATCTCGAAAAATCACTCATGACATCTTAAGTTTGTGTGTAGGAGAATTTTTTTAGAAAATGTTATCAGGATTATTTGATGCTTAAACTAATTGACTCATCTGGATGCATCTTAACAAGGTTATCGGAGCTTCATCTTGGAAAGTTTTTCGCAGTGGGAAAACTATCAAAGAAACCTGACATGAGTTACAATCATCCGAGAAAAATTCCTTCTTTTGAACACTATATATTGAATTTAGACTGAAAATTAATGTGCCCAAACCAAAATTCATCTCATTACTCACGACGAAGTACGCTACCTCAGTTTGATTACTATGGCGGAAAGCATTAATCACATGCGACTGGGAAACAGTGTTGAGTTTTGAATTTTCCCTCTCGCAAAGTTTCGCAGTTTTCACGACTTTGATTTACAATGCGGAACGTAAATGCACGGAGCAGTATTGATCCTCCAAAGCAGCCATATATAGTCACGTCTTTGTTATGCTATTTTGTCCTACCTGATACGTCTCTGCGGGGACGCGGTAAAGTGGCTAAGGCTAAGGCTTAGTTCAATCGAAGGACAAATCTGCGATGGGGAAGGAATTGTACGGCCCACGGCGAGTGAATAAGATTTTGATACGGAAAGTTAGCACATGAAGCGTCATTTATCGGCCAACCTTGGCTTGTGCACGACGAACGTGAAGTAGGTAAAACTTCTTAAAGAGTGTTTTTCCCGTGATATGTACTTCACACCCATTTTTACCCAATTTGAGAGACAAAAAACTGAGAAATTTGGGTTCTCGAACGGAGCATTAAAATGCTAGTAGTATAATTATTTTTCAATTACGGATAGTGTTCGTGCCAATTGATGAACAATATCTATCGCTCCTCAGAACGCAAAATAGGTTAGCCCGACAGCATTTCACATTTTCAGGGATTGTTTCATCAGTTTTACAGGCCCTTTTGTCTGTCAAACAAACGGTTGGTTTAGCGCAATGCTGTAATTTAGTTTACGTCTCGTCTTGAACGGACATTATCCAGACTGTTTCGGTCTTCCCAAGTGATCATTTTAGAGGAAGTAGATGTTTCTAAATCAGCTTGTCATGTTCCGCCGTGAAGCGATAATTTACGTAATCAAACACTAAGAAGCCGAACTTGAAATGATGGTTGGAGGAGATGCAGTACATCACTACTCAGTAGAACTTTCTCATTTGACGATAGTAGAATTCGCAGACCTTTATAATGAATGGTTCACTCTCGCAAAGGTTCTCATAAACAAGTTCAAGGGGAGTACGCTAAAAATGGCACCTTGTTTTCAGACATGAATCTTCTAATTGATGAGCGAACATAAACATCCAGATTGAGAGAGTTGACAGCGATGACAGACAGTTTAAACTTTTAAAGATCAATTTTCAGGCATCAAAGGCTCGCACCGGTCAAGGGGTGGACAGCTGTTTGAGTAAAATGTCCTCTCGTTTCTGTCTCTACAAAGCATCATTTTTACGTCGAAAAAGAACCGTGACTCGTAAAACGTACTTTTGCAACGAAACAGAGCACCTAGTCACCTCTAACATAGGAGACATATGATTGGGATCAGAACCATTCACACGAGTTTTGTAGCTATTGACTGTAGCCTTTCTATGTAGTCAACTTGAATCCATGCAATTAATTTTTCTGTTTAGTTCATTCTGAAATCTGCAACATCAACCTCCTCGTACACATCTTAAGTGTTCAAAAATGAGTAAATCTGAAACATGGGTCTCCCCTTAGACATCCAAAGTGTTCCCTGAAAAACGAGTAAATTTGAAACATGGTTCCTTTCCTACACATCTGAGGTGTTCATTGAAAACCGTGTTGATCTGAAAGATGGTTATTCTCTTACACAACCCAAGTGCTTCTTGAAAAAACGTGTAGTAAAAAATGTTTCCAGACATGCTTATTGAGGCGCAGAGTTTTCGGGGCACATAAGCTTGGAATTCGGGATAAACAGAGACTAGAGAATGATCTGTCAGAATTTTGAAAGAAGTTTTGATTAAAGGCTAAAACGGCTATTTTTTCCGGAATGAAAATACATTTTCTGCTTTGTTATTCCAAGTACAATGTCCGCACCTCGAGTGACAATGATTTTATGACGGCCTTTAATACATACACCAAATAATGAAGTTGGTTCAACTTAATTTATGCAAAGCACATCACTATTCTGATGTTTATGTGCTTTGATAGAAGACTCCGATGGAAGACTCCGCTTGTTTGGAAAATATAATTACAGGATTTGCTCGACCTGAAATAAAATTTACAATATAACCAAATGACAATTTTAATGCTTGCGGGAATTAATATCAGTCAGCACTAATGTTTTCTTTCCAACGGTAAGAGTTCTGACTAAATTTTTGAGTTCGTTCAAGGCAGTAATGTTATATAAAGCTACAGAAACTAAAAAATATCAGCATCTATAGGTCATTTTTAAAGAATTCAGTTCCTAATTTCTCATTCACTGTTCATCTAAATTTGTTCATTTTTAAAATAAGGTTCTGATTCATTCATTGATTGATTTCTAGCGAGTATTCAATCATCGTTTACTATGAAGAAGTATTGTATTCCCACTCAAACAAAAAACTTTAATTTCTTGTTTACGACCTGTGAAAGCGTTCTCCTTGCAAATTAGTCGCTTGCGTCAGATTTGCGACTGCAAGTAAAGTTGATGAATTGCACAGACCTAGATTCGAGAAAGTCTAACCAATCGAACATCAAATAGTATCATGAAACATTCCCCACATAAATATCTTCGGTACTAAATGATCTACCTTGACTTTATGGGCTCTCGTCTCGCTGTTGTCTAAACAAATTGTCAATCTCCTGCTGATACGAGTGTCTAATCAGCTCCCGTCCATAATTAAGTACTCGAGCTGAGTAACGGAGCAAGGTCATGGGATGAAGATCGAAACCCAACGATGCACTCGCTTAATATACCTCATCAATCAGGCCTAAAATTTCGCCAGTGACCAGCAGTTTAGTCTCTTTGATTCATAGCCTCAGTTGAGCTTTCAAGTAGGGTGCCGTTAAAATATTTCATTCGAAAGAACTTAGAGCGTCCTATGCTGTTGCATAGGAAGCACATACTCCAAGTATCGTTCATTTTTTCAAGATGCCTTTTCAATTAGTTTTTCATGTGACATAATTTTGTACAATTTCAAGTTGCAGTTTTGTTAAAATCAGTGCCAGACGTCATTTCTAATACTTTCAAGATTTGTTACGTGCACGCATCAAACACTGGTGTCATTTAATTTTTCGTCCATAAAGTACTTGTGCACACACACAAGTTCGGAAACAATGTTTGCAAAATTTGCATACTTACTTATTCTATAAGTTTCAGATTTACATATACTATTTTTTTAAATTCGCTCAGGGATTTGCGGCGAAATTCCCAGTTAGTAAAAGAAAAATCTTCAAACTAGCATTCCATGTCATCTGCCTCTAGTCAACAAATTTCTTCACTGGTGTTACAAATCTGCTGTAAAAGAGCATTTATGAGGCCGAACAAGACGCCTCAAGTTTTGGAACTGAGACAGAATGCAGACAATATATTCCAACACTTGCACACAGCATGTAAATAGATGAATTTGTCATATACACATTTTTGTGTACAAATATTCTGGCCCTCAATTCTGGACGCCTTCAATTACCTTAATAGTGGTATTCAGTTTCATTAAATTTCTATCAAAGACTTTCTTCCCTCTGACTATTATTCTAGAGTTCATGATTGTAACGTACATACACATAATATTTATGCAAAATAATCCATGTGAAATGGATATCATAGCATTTAATCCTTGTGCGAGGTTCGGGTGCATGTCACAGGCCTTCATGTTAATATTTTTGGTCTATCTTCGGATAGACAGAAAAACTTTGATTTGTGATGTCTATCCCTATATCATTGTTTTATAGTAAAACAGATATTATAGAGACCGCTTATTTCTCTGATTTTGACCCAAATTGTTATTCAGACAGTGACAAATCAGACAGTATGGAAATTGAAGAAATTGAAGAATTCAATCGGGATATTAGTTATAATGGCAGTGATTCTGACCAAGTGGATGCCAGTACGGGGGAAGGATATGACAAATGTGCAGTATGGTGCAATGAACCTCGTCGACCCACGAAAGGACATGAATGGAGTATTATTCAGCGACGGTCAGCTTATGAAGAGCAGAGTAAGAAAAAATAAAGAATACTTCGAAGGTCACTGCTGGAAATTCATCATCGAAATTAGAATTGAACTTGCATTGCATGACACTGGAACAAGCACGAATTCAATTTTCGTTTCAGAGATTGTACTCACCTGATTTGGAAATAACATTCCTTAAATTCGTATAATGAATCTTCGGCTTGGTTGAATGTTAGTCAGAACTGAAATGTTTTTTAATTCAATTAAGGAAAAATTTGATGATTCCATCGAACTGATACAATAAATAAGGTAAAAATGAACTACTGAAATTGTTGGGCTGTACAAACTTTTCATTATAACGTATAACTTTCATTAAAAAAATTTACTTCTTCAAAAAAGCAAGATGGAAATTTCTTAGGTGGCAGATATCATTCGCATGCAAAGAACCTTTATGCATCACGTTGTGAAGGGGATGTAACTATGGGTTAACCAAAACTCAAAACCTAAAACTGTTTGACCTTCCAGAAAATTCAGAATCAAAGATAAGGCTTTCTTATTACTCTTCCGTGAGAGCTCCATCAATTTGTCGACTTTTAAGTATGAGTCCAGGTAAAAAATTTTCCCGTAAAATTTAAGAGCTATAAGAAAAGACAGGATTGGAAGCTCGTTTTCCAGCTGTGCTGCTACTGATTTTAATGAGAAGCAAACAGACCATTTCAAATAATCCAAGGTTAAAAGTGGTTCGAATCGAACACTAATATAATGCTAATTTCAATGATGACTTTGAGTTCAACGCGTTTGGATTCGGTAAGATGTTTCTTGTTCTTCTCGAAACATAGAAAATTTCCAGCTGTACAAAAAAATTACAGTTAAGTCCTTAGTAATAGATCGGGTATGATTTTTTGCAGTATATTCAAATACTATAGTTAACAAGCGAAGAGAAGTTGATGCCGAGAGTATGAAGAGATTCTCAAGCGACATACCTCGCCCAACTTGATCCCATTCAACAACCTATTTCCGTGTAGGACAATGAACCTTGGCACTGTGCTAAGCGAGCGACATCCTTTTTTGGAAGGCAAAAAATGTATCTGGCAAATGGACCAAGCTTGAACCTAATCCAGAATGTTTGAACGATTAAGGGAGAAAAAGCTCAAAAAAGAAACCGTCATCGTAAAAATAACTCATTAGCGTGCCGCAAGAAACTTTCCAACACGGTTAAGCGAAAACGCGCAATTATTGTCCTTGAAAAATGTTCACTCTATGTCAAGTACTTTAGATGGAATGTAATATATCTGTCCACATTGGTTTGATGGATACGTCAGAGAGCGGTAAGTGGAGGACAGAAGGCATGCGGTGCGTCGGGCTGGAATTGAGTTCGAGCGAATAGCACTTCATTAAGCCATTAGCGGGGCAGTAAAGCTCGGCCATGGGCACACTTGCTCCTTAAATTGCTCTCCAACTAACCCTTTATGACTTTCTTGAGGACGCTCCCTAAATCGAAGTTCTGATGCTTGCAACACCTGGGTTATAAGGCAAATTTACCTTCTGGTCCTCACTATTGACACTATTATTATCTAAAATGGGGACTATGGTTTTTAAATAATTTTTCCCATTGAACGAAAGCACTTTGGAGCGTTATTCCACATGTTTTTAGGTTCATTTAACGCTCAGATGACCTATTTAACCTTTACCCAGAAAAAATTCAAATCCTCTCCTTTTATCTCGTCGTTTGTAATCATCCATAAAATATAGTAAATGCCTGAACTGAATTTTTTTCAGAAGTAATTTTTGACCATGCGTTGCTATTTTCAGTTTATTTTACCTATTGTAATATTTTTAGAATATAAATAATAAATAGCGCAATTCTTTGAAAACTGACAATCTCACAGCGCGAAACTGAATTACCTAATGTTATATTATTAATAGCATCATTGAAGTTTTCACAAAGCATCAGTTCAGTGAACTTAGAAAGGGATAGAATAGGATTCTCCTGCTGTAACTTGACCTGTATGCTCGCGGTCCGTATATTGTTCTGCACCATCGAACTGCAAATAGGTAACTATCGTAATGCGACTCCAAAGTCAATAAAACTAGTTCCCTATAGCCGTGACATCGTAAATAAAACACTAACTAATAAGTAGTCGTCAGAGAATCAAATCTGACATCATTAGCTCCATGTTGACATTTTGGCTGAGTGAGTCAGAAGCGAGAATAAATTCCTATTTTTCCTGATAAACGAACAATTATTATTTGAGATGCAATCCTCAGTTCCAATGTTATGAGAGAGATGGGAAAAATTAGAAATAAATCATTTAGCTATTCCTTACCATAACGAATACAACCAGATTTCAATTATCACCATTTACTCTATGCCTTGATTGTTAGGAGGCCACCGTTCCCTTTTGGTCAACGAGATAAGAAATCTTTTCTGCAATCGAAATTGACAGTTTTACGCATAAGGATATTACCAAGTCATCCTCGTTAAATATCTCGTCATCACTTTAATCCCAGTAGGGATCAACTTTCAAATAATGTACTATTGCTCTAAATTATTCTTTCGCATGTGGACAATTTTGCACTTAGGAGAACGAGTAATCTTGCAGTTAACGTTCGACATGGCACATGAAACATTTAATCAAGTTGAAAAGTAAGCAGGGTGTGCCGGGAAAACTCGCGGCATTTTGCTATACTCTACGTTTAAATTTTATAATAAAATCTTCTTCTTGGGCTGCACTTCATAATATATATGCTATTTCTTATACGATGATAACGATTAAATTACAAGTACTAAATAACATGTTGAACAGCCTTAATTGATTGCTGCTATCTCATAGGCTCTTGATGAAATGGTCAAATCGCTTCCAGTCTTTTGTGTTTCCCTTTTTTCAAATCAACTAGCGATCTAGCAGTTCCGAGTGGCTCACATGTACAATAATAATTGAAAGTCTGCAGTACAACCGTTATCTCATCCAAAACAGGCAACGGCTCGAGGCGTTTCAACTGAAATACCCAAATAATTGCTTGGATAATTTTCAACAATTTCCAAAGTACTACCTCTGCACTTAGCGTGACTGGCGTTTGTATGCTCGTTCTTAAACATATCTAGAAAAATAGAAAACCAGCATTGAGGTAGATCCAGATTTTTAGGATGTACTTCAACATTGAATCCTAGTGCTATTTTACTTCCTGAATTCATTTGAAATTGTTTCAAAAGTGCTACATCGATGAGCTGATGGTAATCGATGCAATGGTTTTCTCGCTTTGTACGAATACATAACGAAATGTAATGTTATGTAATGTAATGTATAAGGAATTACAGTGAACTGTTTGAGAAATAAGAGAAGAGGACATTTTGTGAGACACTTAAAAATGCACTGCAGTCCATTAACGTTTACCTCTCCCATTTTCTGATTCACTCTGAAACTTTATGTTGTTCTCGTGCGCTGTAGCCAAGTGAAAGAAATAAATTAGAGGTGAAATAAAGTTTCTCTGCGGAGCGAAACAGTAGAATTATTTCCCACGCCGCTGTGAGAGTTACTAAAAAGTTAAACTTCTGACAGTTGAATTTGTTTCAATTTTTACCCACTAAGCGATGACAAATCCATATCAATTGAGTAAAACCTCAGTTTGTTTGGACGTATACTAGGTGCTATCAGTACGTACTTGAACTGTACTCGGGAAGGCTATTGGACGCAACTGCGGAAGCAGGCTTGCCAGTTTCCGATTACGTAATATCTAATGATTGAGTGTACAGAAAGAAACACTTTCTTGTAGAGTTGTCTTGAGCCCGTGAGTCGTGTTTCATAATCGTGCGTTAGTGTACCAATGTAAATTTAATGGTTGGGGTGAGTTTGAGCTATGGGATTGCTTCACGTTCCATCTTTAAACATAGTAAATCGCCATGTGAAGCTCTTGCAATGCTCGAAAAGCATTTCAAAAGTTCTAGAAGCTGAAGGAAAATATGGGACGAAAAAGGCCTAAATTGTGGCCTGACCAAAACTGGCTGCTGCATCCCGACACGTACTGCACTTGCTCATACTTTAATGAAAACAGCACAATTTTTCTCTAAAATCAGTATGATTGCCATCCTACACGTTCTATAATCCCCAAGTATAGCCAGTGCAGCATTTGTTATGCTCCAGAAAATGTAAATTAGCAAGAAAAATCACAATTTTAGCACTGTAGTTGACATTTACAGGAGGTACTTCGCAGCATTCGAGAAAAAGATTGTAGAACACAGTCCAGGCAAGAGACAATGCCTCATTTGTTGCATCGATTCGCGTGGTAACGGCCTTTAATGACATAAGGATCAAAAGTGGCCTTAAACAAGATCAAGAAAGAACTCAGTTAGAAATTGTCCGGGAACTATTTGATAGTACCTCAAACTGTCTCGGCTGTTTGACTCACACCCAGCAATAAAAAGCAAAATGTAAACAAGATTGAATGTACTACATGGGAATTTATTTTGATATACTTTCTTGTTGGAAAATATACTCATTATTTATTCACTGAATCATGATTTTCTGGAATAGTGGTATTTATTTAAAACTTTTTGTCATTCTTTGAGATTTTTAACATGAAAAATTGCAAACATTTAGGAGGATCCTGAAGGGCCTATCATGACCCTGTTATCTATTACCCCATTACAACGACAAGCGCGCAACATTAGATTTAAACACACATATAAACCTACTACGCCTATTGTTATAAATCAGAAAGTCACACAGGAAATGTTTTCTGTAACTACCGTACACTTATGTGCAGTCAGAAATGATGACGAGCGATAATGCTCAACAGAGGATTGATGTAATTTAATTGTGTCGTTACAGCTCAAGAGCAATATCAGCTCAAGAGCAATATGCAGGGTCTGTAGATTGTAAACTACATTGGGAGAAAATTGTATGTTTTGTATAATTAAGAGGGGGATTATGAAACCAGTACATCTTTTGGTCAAAATAATATCTCCTGTATTATCAGAACATCAAGAAGTACAGTAATGAAACCCACTTTAATTTGTGGTGCCTGTTTATTCAACCAAATTTCCGACCGTGGGTTTGGCGGTTCGATTCGTAAATTGTTCCAGCGACTTTCTATTGCGATGATAAATTTCCAGTATAACATGGGAGATTTCGGCATGCGAAGTGTTAGTTTTTTCAAATGAGAAAACGTTTGTGCAGTTGATTTAGGACTCGTTACTATGAAATGCTTCAGATTTTCTCCAGCAAAGAATCGTTGAATTCATCACTGATCATCTAACGACCTACGGTCCAACAAGATGGAGTAACGGCGCATGGCTCTATGTTCTCTTGGAATCCTGCGCGCCATGTTTTCAGATCAAGTATCGAAGTTTAAGGCGGCAATAATTCAGGAAATCAATGTTCCACGGGACTGGGTTCGAAAGACTACAGCGAACTTTCAAACAGAATTCTGAACAGCGTCGACAATGGCAGTCGCAGCAAAATGATAAAATTTCTAAAACCCTTCGAAAAGAAATTGAATTCAACGCTGGAAACAGTTGCTTAGAAATTTTTATTTCGTCATTATTAGTTTAGCTTTCATTAACTTTTAATTTAGCTGTGTCATTTATCTCTGGTCTTGTTTATCTTTTGTTGGGAAAGTATCATTTTGGAAGACATTGCTGGAAACTGCTAGCATCCACAATACAACTTGCGTAAAGGTTAAATTTTGCCCTGCATCAGTGCTAACATAAATTTTTTGAACTTTGCTTTTTGTTACAACTGAGAGGTGCTTGATTTTACTCTAAACTATTACTGAATGCATGGTGCTTAATTTTGTTCTATGTTATTTCGGAAATCAGGATGTGGAGAAAAGTATGTAAGCAGATAAACATACAATTAAACAATACTATCAAAGTGACATAGGTATACAAATAGAAGATAGATAAGTGAATGGATGGAAAACGAGACTCCATTAGTGTGATGACTGTTCCTTCTAGGCGCGCGACATAAACGCCATTGTATTTAAGCTGGATACGTATGACAAAAAGAAATAGCTTTACTGCTAACTTTCTATCTTGCTGCAGTGAAAATTTTCTGATAAAATGCACGTAAACAAAACTAATACATTTTGTTAATCTATCTTTGCCCGGACTCTTTATCTCTATGATCCTGTAAATGTTAAGTGCCGATTTTCGTGCTGCTTCATCGTAAAATAACTGCTTACAAGAATGCTATTAAACACTGTGAATATCTCTAATTTATCAGTCACAAATATGCGCCACGGCTTGTTTTCACGGTTTCTTAACAAGAAAACTTCAAGGCAGAGTTCATAGCATTAAAAATTGTTCCGTAAATTTACAATTTGGCTATATTAGTTTTGCTTTGAATTTCCCCGTTCATTTTATAATATTCTATTCAAAGTGCAAACGATGAGAATATTTGAGAATAGGGTGCGGAGTTTGAAGAGCCCTTGGCCACTCTCCCAGCGCCACTCGCGAGGCAACTTGACCTTTCGCTTCCCTGAGGTAACTCGAGCCAAAGCCAAGAGGCTTTCCTCTTATTAATTAACGCATGTGCGCCTGGCCACTGCCTCTACTGACGCGTTGCATCAAAACATCGCTCTAAGTCCCAAAGCCCTTCTTACAAAATGCATCGTCTGTCTTAATTACTCACCCTTGAATTTATGTATGACTTTCGCAGGGTTGTGCAGAAAATCTATTATGTTGAGAGAGAGAACTAACAGGATTTCAAATCTTAGAGGGTATTTTTCGTACTTATTTTATTTGGTATTCATAGTGGAAGAATTCTTCCGTGTATCAAACATGGATGCAGCTGCAAAGAGTCCCGTGATGTCAGAAATTTGGGGTAATCGCGTCACTTTCTCATTTGTTGCTCGATGTAGCATCATCCCTGCTTTTTTATTAAAACTTCTGTTTTATTATACTTTGAGACGACTTTTATCTCATTAATTCCCTGTCACGAATCAGAATCGGTAATAAAGTTCAAATAAATTCATTAGTGGGGTGAGGACCATATTTTTAATGAAATTCCACGGAATAAAAGTGCTTCTCCAAACTTGGAATTCTAAAACCCGTCCAAAACGAATTTTTTTTCACAGAAATGTTACGTTTGCGTATAAGTTTCCGTCTCTACCTCTCTGCTCAAATGACTCAGGATACGGTATATCTCTACAACAAAGAAATCCAGTGCATTTTTTTTCTATTCCACTCGATGTTAGAAATCGATGGGGGTTAATGATAAATCATAATTTGAGAGTTAGCTAATCAGTATAACTGATTTCGCTTTCCTGAGGGAACCTAGCGACGGGATATCTTCGCGTATCCTCATAACCTTGGAGCACAAAGTCTGTTCGCATTTGGTGCTGTGCAGAAAAAACGTTTGATCGAAATCGAGTAGGAATCTCTTAGGGTTTTTGTTCCAAGGTTGAACGATGATTGAAGAGGGCATTTCGGGTAACGCTCATATTGAGACGTTTACCTGAGTAGAGCTGCCGGTCCCGAGGGTCTGTAGCGCTTCCTCGACACCATGCATAGCAGGACCGCATTGCTGCAACGTCACCTGTAAGGAATACTATTTTAACCCTGTTGCGTTTCTTAAACATTGTCAGTGGTGGTCCCGATTTTGGAAATAGAATGGTCTTAAAGGCAAAACGCCTCTCATCAGATTACAGTTATTTAATTGTTCATTTTCTGTAGACAATATATAACACCGACGTTTCGTTACAGAGGCTTTTAGCTTCAACAGTGTGCGTACAAGCTCAACTGGACACCACTACTTACCTCCAACGCAAATCTAATTTTGAGTCAAATTTAGATTCTCTATCCGTGTTGTGTTCAGAGTGTGCTATTGTGTTGGTAGAAAGTGTGGTGATAGTTTTTCCAAAAATTGTATTAACATCAAAACGTCAAAACTTTCTAAATTAATCGTTTGCATAACGTCTCTTACACAAAGCCGGTGTTTTTTTCAGAAATCATATTTAATACTATATTTGCCAAGTTGGTTGCTGCGAATTTCTTGCAAGTAATATTTTCATGGAAGCGCTAACATGATGCTTCAATACCGGGGTGAGAAATAACACATTCACGTAAGTATATGGAGGTGACGTATCATAAATCAAGACAAGGGAAACATTTCATTAGAAGAATGAAAACTTCGAACTAGAACGATAAGCTCGCTGAAAAAAATATCAATTTCAAAAAATTCACGCGGAAGCACGCGCGTAAAATCAAGAGACAAGTTGTTAAATAAAATAAATTTCACTTCCCAAAACTGTTTTAAGTTATTCAATAATTTAAAAGTTTTGAAGTTGAATCGTCACAAACCATTCTGCCGAAATTGACAATATGCACATTATATCGGCACTCAATAATTAAACGTTCTCTTATATTTCAATGTACACCGGTTGCTCACTTCATTGGTCATTGGCCTTTTTTGTTCAGTTTTTGCTGGTCTTCCTCTCAAATCAGGCGTTTATTATATTCTTCTGGCAATTCATCCTCTCTTATCGGCCGTTATTGTATTCTTCTTGTCGCTCATCATCTCAAATCGGCCTTTATTGTTTTCTCCTTCTAGCTCTTCATCTTATTTCGTTCTTCTGCTAGTTATTTTTTCTAGAGGGGCTTCATTCGACGACGGCATTTACTGTACAGTATTAGTCACAGTGAGGTGAAACAGGTATGTAAACGATTTAGTGTAATCACTTCATAGAAGTTTCTAACAAGATAAAATCTTTAAGCATGCTCATAGAAAAAAATATACAATGACAAACAGCACTGCCTATTAAAATCAAATGTTTTTGGTTATGACACCTCGATGGGTAATTCATAAAATACACAGTGAAAGTGTATTCGTTCACTTTCCACAACAGGTTGTAAACGTGTGATTTGAGCAAGTTTCAACAGCACGCTATAAACTTCGTTGAAAACTAAATAGGATGTGATGCAGGGTCATCAGGATTTTTTGGTTAATTTTACATTGAGAGCATAATGTATGCAAGCTCCACAAGATGCCGCAGCCAAGGGAGTGTTCAAAAAATGGTATACATTGTATTATTTATGCACTCAGAGCGAAAATGACCTATTGTAATACTTCTTTGTACTTGAATGTTTCGTCAAGCGAAATAGGTTATATGAGAAAAGATGAAAGAATTATTGGGACTACAAAAAAATCAGGTAATTGGTGAAAGTTTCCAGAGCAACAATTTTAAGCTGCGTAGGTTAGTCAAGTACCTATTTAAATCTAGATGGAAATTAGTGTTTCAAACTCAGAAGTCAGAACTAGGTTAGATGACCGAAAAATCGAAACGAGTTGAAAGATCGCATCATCAAGATTCCTCTCCAATCGCCCCAGGATGTGAGGAAAATTTAAAGGAAGAACTTTATTTGCATTTCAAACTGCTGCGACTAAACATTATGCTAATTTATCTTAAGAATCCGAATACTTCTTACATCATAATTTTTTAAATTAGATATATCTTTTTACGCGACATCGATGCAATCTTTATTCCTCAGTTGTGCTTGCTTGTATTGTTCGTATACTTAGCGCAGCTTTAATGTCAGGTATGTGCAAAAGTAATGTCCAATTTTTAGACCGGATGTGTAAAATTAGGTTAGTCAGTTGTTTACTGTATATTCTGTTATGAGTATAATATAACTAAACAATTTTCGTTCAGACTGCCTCAGTTACGTTCATATTTTTCATGAAAATTGGCATCCATGTGTGTCCCATCTAATAATCTCATACGAATTGTTCACCTGTACGAGATTCCTGAAGGTATTATTGCAAGTGCGGCAACAAAATCTATTCAGAATACCTATGGGGATGATATCATCATGAATGAAAGAAGTTTCAGGGGATGGTTTTCTCTTTGTTGAAGTGGTGATATCGCTTTAAAAGATGAGCCACAGATAGGTGGTCCAAGGACACTTGATTCTGATTTGTAGAACGTTCTTGTGTCCGAGAATCTCAGTGTTACCATCAGGGAAATTTTAACACAGACGTGGCCCATACAACCTGTTTTTGATTTTCATTTGTTTCAAGAACAACAGAATCATTTTAGTGGACTTAGATGAACAGCAAGAAAAAAGAGGGAAAAAGAGTAGAGTTTGTAATTTACTTGCAAGCCTACAAAATTTTTCAAGCGAAAATTTTATAAGCTTGTAGAAATGTGTACTAAGATCATTGAAAGCAATGGAGAATATATTAATGATGAAATATTTTCATGGGCATTGGCTTTTTCATTTATAATCAAGATCTGTAAAACAGATATTACTGCTGTACCAATCTGATATTTATGTATCGTCAAGATTTGAATGAAAGAAAAGTTTTTCTTAACAAATAATGCTTGCGCCTCGTTGTACCTAATTTTGTGATCAAAAGCAGAATGCGATATTGAAAGCAAAATTCAATAGCTATTTTCTCAAGTCTGACAACAAGGGAAACAAGCAGAAGGGAAAGTGTGATCTGAAAAACAAAAATAAAACCCGTATAATCCCGCACCTTGAATTATTACACACTGTTGATTACTTTTCCATCAGAAAAAACAAACGCGCCTTTGTCACATGAATGTGAAATAACAAAATACTCTGAAATGCTGAGAAGGTGTTACTGAGTGCACCATTAGCTCAGTAACGACATCATCCGGAGGTTCCATCAGGAGCCGATAATGCTCCCGCATCTCAGCAAAGGCAAGAGATGAAGCGGCCGTCGTGGCTGCGCAGATCACCGCACGATTCACCCAATAATGACGGCTGGGTGTCGTACAGGCGGCACTTGGGCCCGGCCACTGCCCATCAATCCCCGCGCGAGTGCCAGAGACGTCTAGTAGACCATGGTGATCAAATTGTAATGATAATTGCGAGCTGGAGCCGCAATGATCGAGGCCAGATATTGCTAGTTACTTGATTGAGAGTTTCATTATTTCTGGGGATTCAAATCGTGAGAGGTTCCTGAGTGAAAAAAAACAGTTCTTCAGCGCATATAAAGTGTTCACTTGCCCAAATTAGTATTTACAGGAGCGATGAGCTTCTTATCTCTACTGATCAGAGTTTGAGCTCTCAGTAACACTGATGTCGTTTACCCTGAGCTTACGATAGCGAAAAATAGTATGAAGTGTTTTGTGGCCTATCAAAACAAAAGAGTAATTAAATGATTATTGGAAAATAATTGTACAAAGTATAGCGAGCATCAGTAAAAAATATTTCCAGACAACCAATTTCACTGTTCATTATTACTTTATTAAAATAACTATTTTCATCAGGCTACAATACAGACGATAAATTTAGTTTACGTGAGTGTCATGCCCATTTGCCCATGCCCAAGAGTGTGCTAATTGTGTGCAGTGCACATCAGCGTACGTCGGTATGATGCTACTAAATTTTTATACCAGAGTGACAGAGCATCGGGGTAGAGGCTTCCGTATTGGAACTCAATTAGCACAACCTTCTCACTCCGTAGTCCGCAATCACGTAGAAAAAAGCAATGCATCTACATAATTTTACAGCTGGGCAAGTACTTTAAATTGTAGCAGAAGCTACCGCTACCGCTACACACCCTAATTAAAGCAAGCGCTACCGCTACAGTAAAATGTAGCGCCGCTACATTAAGCCCTTCAATGGCAAAAATTATTTAAAAACTCTAAAAAACTTTTTGTTCTACTATTACCATTAACTCATGAACATTTCGTGATAGTAAGACATATTGAAAACATACAAGTGCAACTTTATTGCAATTAACCTAACTTAACTAGTACGAGTTAGATAAGTAGGTGTTACAGCTAGTTTTATTAGTTTTATATTTCATCATCCGAACATGAATGTCTACTTCAATCAACCAATCGGAAAAATTATCAACAAATCTAAACGAAAATCAGAGATTTAACCTGTTTCATTTCACCTTTAAGTTAGACGGCTCATTCAAGTTGGACGGCAAAGTGGTACTATTTATCTGAGAAATTAATTTAGAGATCAAAACTTGATATTTACTGCATCACTAAATCAATATTAAATACAGAGTTAAACTTTCAACTTTCAGTAAGTTGCAATAGGAGCATATAGGAGTTTGGTGACTCTGACCGAGGTTTTTGTATACCATTGCATTTTAATTAAAACTTATTTTTCATTGTTTTCAGAGCCTTAAAAATTTTCCGTATCAGACGCAGCCTGTAATAACGAAAATAACGACAACAACCCCCAATTTGTTTCCAACGAAATCACCTGCAGCAAAAATTCATTTTTCCTTCATGGAAACGATCGAATGGATTTCATGTTTCGTATTTTAATATTCAGTTATATTTATAAAATGGAGTACGCGCTGACGCTTTGAATTTAATATCGTGAATGAAACAGGTTTTCAGCTGTTTAGACAAATCTAAATTCCAAATGTGACGAATGATATTCTAATAATGCCAGTATTTGAAATAAACCAATATTTGCACACAACCTTAAAACCTGTCCGAATACCGACCGCATCGACCTAACGCAGGAGTCAGCTGTGCTCGACTTGCTTCACTTGCAAGAACGACTCTCGATGAAGCTGGGGCGTTTATACTATGGATTTCTCTTATGTCACAATTATTCTGTTCGGTCATTAGCCAATTACCGATGATGTCTATATCCTTCCAGCTGAAAGCAAAATAGTGATAAGTTGGATATCTTTTCCAGTAAATGATCTGTGGAAGCCTGACAGGAAGATTCACGAGGTCTAATCAGACTGTGAGAAAGCAGCCAACAGTCTATGCCAGCGGTTCTTAACCTGTAGGGAATTTCCCAGTGGTGGGGAATGGCGGAGTGGCCAGGTGGGGAATTTCGTGCATTTGTCTCCATCCACAAAAAAAACGATAGTATTTCAAAATCTTATACATAACATCCAAATGTTGACTTATTTACCAAACTACAAGCATTTACACTCTGTTTTAATAACAGAAGCAACCATTATGAGGCATTGTATGTCATGTTTGGGTAAAAGTGACATACTGTTAGTTAGGAATGTCACAGACAAGTAAAAGGAAGTTGCTTTTGGTGGGGAATGGTCCATTCCCCACCGATGCTGCAGTGGGGATTGGAAAGTTGGCTCGCTAAAAAGTGGAGAATTGGGGAAAAAGGTGAAGAACCACTAATCAATCCGACTAAACACTGGTAGAAGTTAGCAGAACTACACCAAAATACTTCTTACAGTTTTATTCTATAATCTATATTGCTATATTGTAAGTGTAGCGGTAGCGCTGCAGCAGCAAAACCTCGTATCGTTACTGAACATGTAGCGCCGCTACCGCTACTAGTGGCCGCTACATGTAGCGTGCTACTGCCCACCTCATCGTGATATTTTCTTAAACAAAAACCTGCCCTTAACAATACTGACAGTTCATACCTATTTAAAGAAGGAAATAGATTGCAGTCTTTCTAATTTCATTTTTCTTTGACAAATTTTGTTTGCGTGATATGTTTTAATGACTGTCATTAACAGTTTATAGATCTTTTATTTAAAGACATAATGATTTGTAATTTTTCAACTGATGATGGAACTGGACACCGAAACTTTTTCCTAATAGATGTGATTAATTTCCTCAGAATTTTCTTCGTTTTTAAGTTCCCCCTTTAATTTACGACTCAATTAAACTACTGACTACAATGTTTCACGCCATTCACAAGCAATCAGTATTCGGATGTGTGTATATACGCCGAAGGAAGAAATCATTTCACCATCAATTATCATTGATACATCAAGCATCAAAATTTACCTCTTCAAACTTCAAGAAGAATACGGATTAGATAAAAATAGTCATTATTAATCGGATGAATTTCTTACGTTGGATCGATGCTTTCATCTCCCAGGAAAATGTGGGATGTAAATGTGTGAATGCAGCTGTAACACTGAGTCATGAACAGACGTCGCTCTGAAATGCAGTACCAAGAAATGCTCGAACGAGATGGAGCCAAACTTAACTCTTCAAAGAGACTTATTACCGTCGCTCGATACTCATTGGATCAAAGAACGAACGGCTTAGCTCTTAGTTCCGTTGGGGGTTTATCGCTCGCGCTTACGTATTTTGACTGAAAAACTGAAGCAGTCCTACCTAATAAAGGGTTTGATCGAACTGCGCAGAGAGGCGAAGAGAATATCATTGATTTGAACAACGAGGGCATTCCGCTTGAACAGTGTTTTTCATGAGCATGAATTGTCGGTTCCTATTTTTCACTCGCCACTTTTTCAGAATATCTTTATTCCTCTCGAGCGAGACTGATGTGCGATAACTGAAATCTGTAGTATTGTACAGTCATTTAAAAGTACGAACTGAAAAGAAATTTAAAACAGCGATAAAATAGCATTTACAAATTTTTTTAGTTACCCTTTTGCGCTTTAATTTTTCTGTGCATTTCTTTCTTCAACATAAAGGTGGAAATAATTGTACAAGGTTTTTTATTCGCTCTCTATACGGAGGTGATGGTTTTAAAAAAATTTCCTGGTGTACACTGTGAGTAACTTATAAGTGCGTTGAGCAAAACGAACAAAACTTAGCGTACAGCAGTCTGTGAAATGATGAAACGAATGGAAAAAGAAGTCATGCTACCAATCGAAGCCTGTTATATGGAAAATCTTTCACTGTACTGATTCGTAAATTTCTACGTAGATCACCAGCACTATTTGTCTTTTAATTTTTGTAAATGCGCTCCTTACAATTGAAAAACAGTAAACTCTTCCGCATAATCATGCATGATTACATGTCTGTACAATAGAATGTGAGTTATCTCCCTCTAAATTTAATGAAATTTAATTCCATCTAATCCAAATAGAATTCATTTACCACAGTATATTGAACCCCTGAAGTACGATGCGGGAGTATAATGGAATACCTCATCAGTGGGGGGGGGGGTTCGTGAATTTTTGAAGAGACGGTGTGTGAATTGACAAGGATCAGAAATATTTTGGTGATCTTCATGTTACGCAATAATATTCGGCGCACTCTATATTTCACGATGTTTTCAATGTCTCAGTGTTATTAAAGTGTTTTTTTTAAGTTCTAGCGTGTCCAAATACTGTACATGGCTGTATTTTTCGGACATCAACTCAAATGAATAATTATAATCACAGAGTTCGTTTCTACATACCGGATTCTTTAAAAACATGTGTACACACTTTAGTTGTGATAGAAAATTTATTTTCCTGCCTACAAAGTTTGATTTTCAGGAAACTTAAATGTTAAGTATGATTTGACCTATATGCACAAATGCATTTTTATCAAACCAAATCTTGTAAAATTAAATAAAATGTTCACACTGGACATTCAGAATCGATGCATACTTGAGTATGAGCCACAACTGATTCGGACTTCCGCCAAAACTCCACTGACATTACTGGGCACTTCAAAAAAAGTTGCATACACTCTCGACTGACTTTTATACGCTCACTTCGTCCGTATATTCATGAATGTATACACTCACGATTCGTATGCATACACTCAAGCCTCCCTTGAAAAACGTATTTTCACTTCTGAACAGTTGAATGTTTTCACCTATTACGGGAAATGTTTCCTCAAAAGTTTCTAAGATTGTCGGTTTAGTTGTACAAAATAGCACCCTTACGTTTAAGCTTTGAAGGGTAGAAACAGGTTGTAAATTTGCACTGGAAGTTTGAGAATGTTGATGAGTTTCCACAGACAGTTTTATGCGAGTATGGGTCAAGTGTGCGACCTACACCACCTCGGCTGCTCTGCTTGTAAAGATGGCATCGGTTTTCTGTGGACGCGAACCCAACTTATTCTCAAATTTGGAAAAAAATAATAGCGAAACCGAGAAAATACTGAGCAAGTTAAATGTTCCACACGCCAGTGCTAAGTACAACCGAATTATGTTGACACGCGCAGTGATGAACGGATTCAATTTTTATGCTAAAATTTTGTCTTATGTAATCGGTAGAATGAAATAATACCTCCCCTTTATCTTTCAGTACAGTTCTTTCACTTTTATTTGCAAACACTCAATATGTTCATACTTTCTATAGAGACGTTGAATATCTGAAAACTCCATAAATGACTTCAGTTTGAATGAAATGTTACGGAAGATGGAATATATTTACTGAAAGCACTTCATCTATTTCATATCATAACCTTGTTCTGTTTAATTCTCACATGAACCAAAAATCTATTGTTCGCCGTGGTTAACGGTTAAAATTGCACTGGGCACTGTAGAGCACTGTGGTTGTTTGATGCAACATTCGTAATTTATTCAAAGAGAAGTTTAACAAATATTTTGTTATAAGGAGCTCTTAAAAAAGACGCCACAGAATTCATGTCGTGTTAGGTAAATCTTTCGAAAGGAAGAATTACCTATCACGATTTACCTTTTATGGAAGATTTACCTCAGTGTAACCAATTTTATCATTTGCTTAGAATTATGCGTATTTTTTTTTTAATAAACAGTACCTAAATTTTAATATACTAAAAAAGTTCGCAATTCAATGATGGCAAATGAAACGAGTGAAGTTCGTACGCTAAGAAAAAGGTATCTGAATGAAATCAAATGAAACGTATTAGTTTCTCAGAGCTTTCGGAAAACCCATGCAAAAAATAGGCAGATAACGAATTGACAAAATAATCTGTTAGCAACACAACAGCTTTGACTTGCAGTGATTCTTAAAATATGAATGGAAAAATATGCAACATTCTTCCTTCTCGCAAATGAAATTTAAAATCTTAAATTTAGAAACTTCTGGTAATGTCCCACGAGTCATTACCCTTGTGTGGAATAGATAAGTGTCTGTTTCTAAAACTGACGAGTTGTATTCGTTGTACACAAGATGGAGGATTCAGGACTAGATGATAAATACACATGGCACATGGCGCTAGGTTACATTGAACATTGATTACTCAACTACTCGGAAGATACGATGAGAAGCTTGGGTATAATCCATTCATTCATTTTTGGAAAGACAAATTGATTTCTGAGGAGCACAAACAATATTGTTAATGCTTTTCTCCGCTGGAGCAGATATTCTGTTAAACCGGCCTGCAGCGTTAGCAAGAATATTGTCTGAGCGACAGGTTACTTAGTCAAAATTATTCAGCGCCGCGTAGTTCAAGCCTGATGAATGTGTATATCCATGCCCGTTAGTGTGACCAGCTCAAGCCCTTGTTAAAACTGGCAACAATGCCTTGAATGGTTCGTCACAGGTAAGTTGAGCTTGAGGTCAGGTCAGCGCAGTATGTTGCAGCAATGTTATTGTTCTGGCCGCGAATCGATCTTGGCTACTTGAAGTCAGAGCTACCCGCCGGGTGCAGCAGTGCATACAGCCCGGAGCTACAATTGACAAACATTGGTCACTAGCAGTTCAGTGCCCTTCAGAACCGCTCAGCAGAGTTCACTGCAGGGACTACAGAGCTAAGCAACTGCAGTTGAAGCAGAAACAACCGCAGCTGAGTTGAGCTATTTGTACTGCACCTTTTCCATTCGAGCATGAACTGCGTTAATTTTTAATAAGGATTTGTATAAGTGTCTTCTCTCGGAAATTTCCTGTAAATGGATGCAAAGAGGTTGTGAAATCCTGAAGTCATTCATATGAGAGGATGTCCTTGAACACGCGTGTCTTGAAATTTTCACTTTCGGCTTGCAAGTCAGTTCATTAACATCGCTGTCCATGTAAACGTACGCATGAAGAGCTGCAAGTGTTAAAAGAGCGGAGACTTCTTCTTCTTCTTCTTCACACACTCTGAGCATAAATTATGTGAAAACCTTGCAAGTTATTGTTCATACTTTCTGAATATGGATGAAAACGTAGTGCACCATGCAAATTTACGTATATTTTAAGCCTGTGCTTTACTCAGTTGCAATCAATCTTTGAAAGAAGAAGTGAAACATTTTGATGGTGAAGGAATTGAGAACATTATCAGTGTACGTCACATTCAGCTTGAATCATGTGCACTAACTGACTTCACGTGGCAAAAATAGAAGTTAAGTTTGCGATAACCAAGCAATTACAGTTCTTAATTTTGCTGACTGAACGACAAGTAAATAGTGGATTTGATAAAAATCAAAACTTTGTCTGTCTTTCTAAAAAAGATTTTCAGCAATTTGCCTACGACTATGAAATGAAAAAAGGGGATTCCACTAAATGGGGCAAAAAAATCTTAACCAACTTAGTGAAGAAACCAATTTAATGTGATGAAAAATCAAGTAGAACAATGCTTAAAAAAAGAATCGTTACGTTTTATATGTGTCCATGATCAATGACGAATTTTCTACCCGTTCATTTCACATCATTCTATTGAAGCAAGTCATGAGATAAATCATGGGTTTCGATATTAATAAGTTCCGCATCAACACTCATTCATCGATTTGATATGAATGCGGCGTTTTGTGTGAAATGAAAAAGTTTCACAAATTTCTCAACTGACATTTTTCAAGGTAAATGAACCATAATACTTTTGAGAAATAAAATTTCAAAATGTGAACATTCAATATAACGAATGAAGCGTGCTCCCCAAAAAAACTCTAATTTCCGTTCTTGTAATTTATTTCATGCATTTTAACTGAAGCCTTCTTACTCGCTTCAAATATAGCTTAAAATGAGCTAAAACACTTCCAGATTGAATGCGTTCCATCAATTATATTTTATTCACTGAAGACAAATAAAATGTCCATTATTTTTGCAGTTTTCTTTTCATTACAACACAGTCACGCACAAAAAATGAATCATCGACATCTCGCTGGGCTTTTTTCGAAATACAGAGCAGTTGTACTCACGGCTCGAAGTATTTAACATTTCACTCAACTTTAGCTTTAACAAAAGAGCTATAAATGCGTATTTAGATAGAGTTCTTTTAATTATATTCTAATAAACAAGCAAAGCCGAAAGCGAACTTTTTTGTTGAAATGCAGTATTATTTCATCATTTCTGTTTTTTTCCGTTGATTGCTCGGCTCCTCTCTAACTACCACGTTGGAGTTCAGAAATCAACTTCCATTTCGCAGACGCCTTAGCTTTGACTTGAAATTATGCTACAGGTAACCAGTCTCCTGTGAACAGGTCAAAATTACATCGCTCTAGCAGCGCAATGCCGACTGTTATGTCAATAACCCAATATTAATGTTGGCTCCTGAATACTCATCAAACGCGCGAATGATCCCGAACTTTAGTTCAGCCAAGTTAGGCCGCCGAGAAGTTTGAGAAGGTAGCATTCCCTCGCTTTAAACAGGTCAGTTCGAACCTGTGTGTTATGGAGGGTAAAACGAAAACGCAAGTATTGGAATGCACCTTCAAAGTATCATCTATTCCCTGCTTTCAACTGAGAGTATTGTAAAGGGACATTAGGTATGATGTAAAAATTCTTTTGTGCTAAATTTAGCCATCTATGATTGTTCGTTCACCCGACTGTATGGCATACCTTTTCAAAGATAATGAAACTTGAGAAACTATGTTAGTTAATTCAAAAGTACTTGATAAATGCTTAAAGATACCAATAAGAGTGGGACAACAGGCAAATTTCCGAAAACATTCGCCAACGTAGCATTCAAGGGTTCTACAATAGATCCTGATAATACGAGTCTGCCACTGATTTTGGACTTTTCAGAATATAAAGAAATAAGTTAAATTTGTTTAACTGGTTCCCATCCCTATATGTTTACAAATTTCTCATCCAGTTCTGTGTTCAGCGATCGACAAGTGAACTAGCCTTCGTTTTACCTGATTTGATAAGCACAGACCATTTCTGGAAGAATCTATCAACATAAACGAATTGCTCGTATCTTGATTACTCTTACAATTGAGCCGACTTTACTTTGTGGCCCTCATGGAAGCACATGGTAGTGGATTTATTACAAGTGTACCCAAACATGCATCGCAATTTCTTCTGTAAGTCTTTTACTCGATATTCAGGGAAACTCGGCATTTTATAATTGTAACTGAAAGTTAAAAAAATATTTGTTCGACTGAAATTTGGATGCGATGACGTTCCTGGGCATTTTGCTGCTGATTTAGAAGAGTTGTTCTTCTATAGAAGATAGCCGTGCATTGACTCAAAACTACTTCGTTCTAATCTTGCAAGCATATTTTCATTCAAAATAATCAGAAGAGTTCAGCGAAAGCATCAATAAGTAATTCCAGAACTAGTACGAACTTGAAAACTGGTGTCATTCAATGTATTTCTTCGTTACGTCTCTGACGGTTTGTTTTTCGATGAAGAATTTACTGGCAACTTAAACTTCACAACAACGTTTAAATTGCCTATGAAATGGAATTCAACAGTATTTTAGACATAAAATTATAATAAGCTACTCCGCTAAACACCACTGATGAATGTCTTCTAGTAATTTCTAGGTTTTACGCTGTATTTTGATCTTGAATTAGTAAAAATAAAGACGCGCTCGCCCTCTCCTTGAAGCAGTAAATTTAATCGGACAAAGTAAGCAAAATAAAGACCTTAGAGAAGCGTCGCAACTGTTGCAACAGCAATACCTCCGGACGTGTTGAGTTTCTAAACTCAGTAAAACTGGCTCATTGGGCAATGATGGAAAGTTGGCTGCGAAATTTTGAGGATTTGCCGTGAAATTTATGCCCTGGCACGTCGGACCGGTTTTGCGCCCTGAATTATTCAACTTCCCACTTTTCAATGAGTTTTTTTTTCGTTTTCAGAAAAGGTCGAAAACGATGAATGCCTCGCATTTATGGTAGACCAACATAGTGGAAGTTCTACGGTACTTGAGACTGCACAACTCCGTGAGCTTGCAGCACAATCATCAAGAAGAAATTCTCGGGATTCCTGTTGTGAGAAATTTTCAAAAATAATTATTTTCGTTCGCTTCCCACAACTGATGACTGTTTTTGAAAGTGAACGATTTTGTGTGTGCATCGACTTTGCTAACAGCTTCAGTAAACTGTTTAACTTTTTGTTAAATAACTTCATTGTGTGTAACATACATCTTAGCAAAATTAAAACAAGCAAATTCTTCATTCTTATAATATTATTATACATTCTAGATGTGAATGAGAATAACCTGGAATACACTGCCGCATAACGTTGAGGTTGAAATGGCCTCGAAACTGTCAATGAACAGTTCACGTGTTCAGCACGTGTGCACACACAGCATGGACTGGATTTCGATGTACTATAATGAAAGTGAATGTTTGAAAATTAAGTTAGATCAAGAATTATAGAGTACGTGTACATGACATTTGATTCATTTGCTTGTTTGCAAGCCTTCTCTTTGTCTGACTAAGAGCTGGGCCTATTCAGTACAAAAGAGTGCTAAGCGTCAGCACAAAGTTTTTGTACAAAGTTTTCATGTAAATTACATTATTGACATTCCAATAGAGAACTTTTCATGACATAATCTATAATAGTTACACAGCAGAAAATAAACTGCTTAGGTGTTTATCCATGGGTAGATCAACATGACATCTCCAACTGAAACACAAGGAATTCATGGCTTGATCGGGCATCCATGCTTCAAGCGTCAGCTGATTTGAGAAACTGGAGGTTAAATTAATCTAACAAGGGAGAAGAATTTAACTCCTATCGTTGTGCAGTAATAACACCTTAATTAATATTAAGGTTTAATCAATTACTGAGAGCAGTTTTAGTATTCTGATTGTCAATCAATTCAACTAAAAGTAAGGAATAATATTCATATCGCTATTTTAAATTCCTATGAACTCAGATAGTGGCAGAGAATTGGTTTAATTTGAGATTGCCTGCACTCGGTTTTGTTGCGAGCCACTTACAGGATATTTATGGGGTGTACTTTTTTTTCAAATGGTCGAAGTTTTTATCCGAAACTTAGATTTAAAAGACGAACATTTGTTCATCTCCGGACAGAAACAGTTAATTTCAACCGCTTTTTCCTTTTCAAACCATTGAAAGAAAACACATTTGGCGAGGTCTGAAAATTTTTATTTTTCATCGTTAGATAAAAAAATTTTCAATTACGTGTAGCCTTAGATAACAAATGTCCAACTCACAGAAAATGTCCAAACTGGAAATCGTTGGAACGTAATTTTTTCCAAGCACTTCTTTTGAAAGCATCCCAGTAAATTATTTGTTTAGCACCTTTTGTTATGTGCACTTTACAACGGTATTCTCAAATTTCATAGTCTAGAGACCATGACCACCTATTTTAAGTAAGCAAGGCTATCACTTTCTACTCCCTAAATCAGCAATATCGATCAGAATGAGCTACCAAGCCCCCAGCTGTTTAATCCGTCATGAACAACAGGAGTCGTGCTTGGAGTTGTCAGATATAAAATGCTTCGTTAAAGTTTACATTGCATTCTTTGTAACTTTCCAGAACAGATTCAAACATAAAATATATAGAAAAATGTGTCTTTCACAAACAAAAATGTGTGCTGCTTTCTGCGTCAGGTTTACAACAAAAAGTTGAATAAAAAATCCACACATATGATATTCCACATTGATATCAGGGTTGAGAAATTAATTACTTTTCTTTAATAATTATTAACACTGATAACAACACTGGTTTATGTAGACACAGAGTAAATTAAAAATAAAAATCTGTGCTCGTTTTGGACGTGCGCTTTGGGCGCTACAAAGGCTTACGTGGATTTCCAAATCTACGTTATCCTTTTTCAACGCCTTCAGTGAGAAAAGCAAACCAATTTAGACAGCGTGGTTCTTTGCACCTAGTTAAGGCTGATTATTGTTCATTACATTTTCTATTATATTGCTCAACAATGACGGACTATTATTAATTCCTGCTGGTCATTTCATCTCCGAAAATCTTGATGATAGTCGTAATAACTCTCAATGAAATAACCATCCACTACATTCCCTGCATGTTTAGTGAACTCGCTGCATAGGCCCATGGGGACCAGCCTCATTATCTTATAATGAGATATACACGAAAAAAAAATAAAAGTTAGGGGTGCCTGAGCCCCTAATATATTCGATGGTATACAAACACAGAAGGCAATGATATCGAGTGTGCACAGTAAATCACCCCCAGGCCACGATGTAGTAATTCGAAGCCTCTATAGAACTGAAGAAACACATTAGAAACTGAAATTTCATCCACAATGCATCATCATAATATCGGCCTTCATTTGTTAGAAACAATAAAATGATTTTGCGGATTCATTTGTTCATTTCGTGGTTTTCGAATGCTATGCATTCCATATCTTGTCAACGAGCTGATTTTCCCAGGCCCCAACGTCCTACATAGACATAATGGATTGCAGAACACTCGCTATGTATTAGATCATTTGCATTATGAATTAAATCAAAGGTTACAATACTTTACTGGAATCCCACGGTGTGAACACTCAGATTTACGTCTACCATTATTCCATATTATGGCAATACTAAATATTCCTATGAATATTTTTTCTCAATATTTTTCTTGGTGAGGTCGAGACAGCATGCCAAAAATGAAACCACATTCTCATTATCCGTACTCGTTTAATTTAAATAAGTTATCTGCTCTACTTAAATGATGATAGCACGTTTGTCCGGAATCAATTCAATATGGTTATCATCGTCTATTCAATTTTTTTTTCACATAGGGTACTGATTACAATGATATTAAGCAGTGATAACTCGTTTATTTCTCAATGATTCCATCAGAGAACAAACATCAATAAATTTTGATTCGCATACTGCACTTGATTTGAAAGCTTAAGGGACAACTTTTAACCGACGAGTGGACTACTTTACTTAATAAAATATCTGAACTGAATTCCAAAGGCCCTCAATGCAAAGCTTCGTCGTCCATCTTCCATGTTGGATTCAAGATTTGCTACGCTCGTGACTTCCTGATATAAAATGATTTGAAACTGAACTTGAAAGCTTAGTAATAACACATTTTGTTACTTTCATCTATCACGAGGTAAACGATGTCAGTGAAATGTTTCAAGAAAATGCTAAACCAAAATGCAAACTTCCCAATGAAATGCTGGAAATTTCTTAAAACGGAACACATGCACGTTACTAAGAAGAAATTAAAAATCATTAGGTTCTTCTAAACATTCATCCACAGGACCTCATTTTCCTAATTCGAGTGTGGTCGTAGCAAATATCATGACCTTGAATTTCAGTGGGATGATCTAAGTGTAAAGTTCCTCTGCAGCTATTTTACGCTTAAGTTGACATGAAGTCTGACACTCAATGTTCACAGTATTTCACGAAAAGACCGACGCTGCTCACAGAGTTTTTCATATTTAATGAAAGTGATTGAAAAGGAGCGTTTTTTTTTAGAAACCATTTCTATACAGAATTGATATTAAAAAACTCGCCGCATGCTTAATTCATGCCATAAACCGAACAATAATGCTACGAAAACAATTGAGACCATTGTTCAAGATGATTTAAAATTTCACGAGAACAAATATATTTCAACTGTGTGTTATAACTTTTTGTTAACATAGGCAAAAACATAGCTGATAATATTTTAAGTGAACCCACAGACCGCCTGGAATACACGGATCATTTCCTTGAACACAAGTCTTTTTTTCACACCAACTAATTCTTCCTATGGAATTGCATGCATAAAAAGCTTCAAAAATAAATCAAGTAGATTAAAGACGTTCTCGCTACAGTTCTTAAGGCTATCGCCGATATAATAGCACCATGCATATCTAATACTATTCAATAGTCGCTTTTCCATAGCATTTTCCCGAACTATGTCAAAATTGTCAGAGTCACCTTTATTTTTATAAATGGGGATAAAACTTGCATTAATATAAACCTGTCTCTGTACTACTAATAATTAGCAAACTGGTCAAGAAAATTGTGTTTAAAAAAGTGTATTGTTTTTGTACAAATATATTCTCTACGATAAACAGCACCGTTTTCGTTCTAAAAAATCGGCAACACAGACTGCATTAAGTCATTCATAATATATTTATTCAAATATAGATGATGGAAAGCTTGTTTTCTCCGAATTTCTTGACCTCCGAAAAGCATTCGATCACGTAGACGAAATTTCACTGTTATGGCACAAGAGGAGTTGCACATAATTGGTTCAAATCATACTGAACAAATCGGAAGCAGTAAGTTGGCATTGACGATGCACAGTCGGAACTGCTGACAATCAGCCTTGGAGGACCACAAGGGCCGGTCCTTGGGCTTCTCATCGTTTTGATCTTTATCAACGATATACTGTAGTTAAATCCACTTCATTTTTCAAATTCGTTTTTTTTTCCAACGACAGCACACTCTTCGCTGCTCTTCCAAATGAAAATCTAATTTTTATTGCGGAGATCGTAAATAATCAGCTGAAAAACATTTCAATATGGCTTGAAACTAATAAAATGTCTCAATACCGATACGACAAAGTACATTAAATTCTCATGCAAGAGAAATGTGTCTCTTCCACGCATTGAAATTGGTGATGGTGAAATTGAAAAAAATAACTCAAATAGGTTCCTGGGCATCATATTAGATAAACATCTGACATTCAAAGATCATATGGTACATGTCAGTACTATATTATTTAAATCCGCTGGAATCCTTCACAGAGTAGAAAATATGTCGCCCGATGAAGCTTTAAAAATACCTTATCGAACGATCAGTTCACCATATCTACAATACGGAATGGAAGCTTTGCACGAAACTGATTTAAATAAAAACCAATTTGCTCCATGGACTGCAAAAAAAAACGTTAGAACAGTTGAGAAATTAGAATAAAATGCTCACACAAAAGATTAATTCAAAAGTTTAAAAATGCTTAAGCTTTTGAATTTCTACAATCTCTCCATATGTAATTTCATGTGTTAAACACTGGCTGATTGTGGAAACAGAGAGCTCAAACAATTATTTACTGCACAAACTAGCCACCATGATCATTTGACCCGAAGTATGAAGTAACTTCATACTTCCTTACTATTCAAAATCTCGGTCACGACACAGTATCCTCTTCATTGGAACTAAGAGTTAGAATGCAATCCCTGCTGAGATCCGTGAAAAAATTCTTACAAAGCTTTCAAACCGAATCTCAAATCCCTTTTCCTATAGAAATATTAATCACATAAGGCAATCAAGTAAAGCTTTTTCTGCTATATGACTTATCCCGATAAGGTAATTTGCCATGATAATAATGACATAGATCTTAGGTCTGCTACTAATCGTTTTCTAGAATGTACAGTTCCCATCTGGCCCTTATTAACTATTTTTGTAAAAATTGGGCATTGAATCATGAGAGAACCAATTTATTGATCAGTCTAGTGTGCCCCTAATTTAAGTAAATTAGGTCAAGCATGAATGTACACCTTAAAAGTGCATCGATGATAAGATGCCCTGGAAGTCGTTGAACTTATTCGGGCCCACACGTGTGTAGCTATGCTCAAATGTGTCCTTTGTACTAGACTTGAGGAGAGATGATCTATTACTGAATCGCTTGTGGTAAATAAATTGTTTATCATTGTTTAAATAACAAATATTGCCGACTATTACTTTTCCGAAATTATAAAGATGACACCCTGAATATTATCATCAATCAAACTGAATTGAAGAATTTAAATTTGAAAGGCTCAATTGTCTCCTATTCAGCAAACAGTGTTGAATACATAGGCTTTATTTTAGTATATAGGGAGTGTTCCGCATCACTTTCGGCCTGCTAAGGGAAATTTTGTAAAATCACGCTGCAGTTAGGTAAAACTGCAACATTTTAGCGAATAAAGTTCCAAGGCGTTGCAGAGGGCATTTCTGAAAATAATGTATCCAAAGTTTTTCAACAAACCTGCGAAAGAAGGTACACTAAATTTTTCTCACACTCAGAATATGTTTCACAGGTCTATCCAGTCCGTTCCTTCTCTTACTCTAAGTAGAATGGTTACCCATGCAGCACCGGTTTCTATATTTGTAAACCTAAAACGTCAACTTACTTCAAGTGAATTTAATTTTTGTTTAGCTGTTTTTCGCTCAAATGTAAAGATCTCCTCAAACGTAGAGGATGCGCGTAAATGAAGAATTCTTGAAGAAACTAAACTTGCGCGTACGAGTATGTTCTCTAAATGGCTGTGAGTTTGGCCCACGCGTGCGAGTGCGGTAGTATCTTAATAAATAGTGTTCAAACTCAAAAACCGCAGGTGCATCATTTCACCATGAAAAGTGGTTTCTAAAACTCCTCGAATGTATCGTGCCAAGATCAGTCAGAGAGTTTGGCAGTCGTTCAGTCGTGCGTCGAATTAGTAAACCTGAGTGAAATATGTAGTCCACCCACCTGAAATATCTCTATTGTGTATATGTGAAATATTTTACGTGTTCCTTGCATTTTAACGTGTTATATGTAAGAGTATTAAATTACACAATGGCCATAAACACCGTTATTTATCTACATGTTAAACCAGAAGGAAATATTCATGTTTGAGTCGATGTAGTTTTGACTCATTTCCTTGCACGTTTTTGAGTATTGCATTCGATTCGTTTTATGCATTTTCTTCGTTTTGAGTATAAGCATTTGCAAAAACCAAGTTGTCTTATTTTTCAAATTCATTTTTTCTCAGTTTTCCCCACCTACTCTAATGTATAAGCGCCTAAGTTAATTACTAGAAATTGAAACATTCTCGGTTGTAATTTTATGTGTGAAAATTATTAAAGACGACATAGTTGTAAAGAATTTATTCAGGACTATCGATATCGAACGACATCAACAGTTACTGTTCAAATTGTAAAGTATGAAAAAATTTCAGCTAAACTTCGCTTTGCTACCAACACCGTTGGCTGTGCTGGAAGACATAAGAATAGAAATCAAATGCTTTCAAATAACTGGCGAGACTTTTCGTTTCCTAATCCACTGATTGAATGGGACTTGAAAACTCATCGTAAACCTAATCGTTTACATGAGGTTAATTATAACGTTTCAGCGCTATGCCCCACACGACTCCTGGGCCACAGTCCCATCCTGTTAACGTCCTCTGTTGTACGTTATGTGATGCAGGTGCTGCCAGATTGCGCTTTGCACGTCTAAACATCGATATTTCCGACTATATTTAGACCCCAAATGTAGCTCTTCAGATATTAAGTAAGTGCGGAGAGAATTTTTTGAAATTTTCCCAACGACAGTGGTAAAACATTGATAGCTTGAAAACATTCTCCGGTTTTGAAGATCTTCCTCTGTTATAACATAACTTTCTGGAGATTGTTTCTCTTGCTGATTTATCGTTGACACATCAGAGGTATGAAATTAGTTGCAGAACTGTTTAACAATTTATGTTACTGTGCTTTAAAGGAATTAGTAAACGAATTAAAGTTCTTAGTTTTTGAGTATGATTTCCATCCTATGTACTTTAATTACTTTTCAATTAGAAAATAGACAAGGCCGGAGTCTTTGTTTTCTTAATTTTTCAGCATTTTCAGTATCAGTTTATTTCAACGGTCCCAACTTTATGTTGAAGTTTGCTCAACAAAATGCCGGCCACCAGGCGTGAAACAGAAACATGCATTGCATAAATTGTGAAAGCATACGTGTTGGAATTTAATAATTCTTCTTCAAGGCTGGAATAGAAAGAAAACGAACTTAAAATAAGAAGAAAGAAAAAACAGGATAAATGCACATCGCTGAAAGCCAAAAAAGCCTTTTTTAGCCGAAGGATTGTTTTTTAGGCTTTTAGAGACACATCTATTTCATTTCGTTTATGTCTCTTCATATGTTAAGTTTGTCTATTCTAGTGCTGAAATGAAACTCTAAATTTCGAAACGAACTTAAACTGCTCATTTGATCACTGGTCGTCCTTTTTCCATACAATTTTTATGACGATAAAACTTTTTTAATAAAAGAATACATGAGTTGCAAATTGTGTAACATCAGAAAGAAAGTTCTCTTAAATGACCGAATTAGAAGCAATGACGCACCATTTGTTGTGAAACTCAGAAAATAAAATATTTGTATTGTTTCAAACGACTGTAACTAAACAACGCATCTTTACAATTGCAAAGCATGTCTCCTTGCAAGAGTTGTACGGCGACAGTGTATATTTTGCACCACTAATGTCCTCACTCGCTCATGACTCCTCCTGTACACGCTGTAGATAGCTTGGAAGTCCTAATAAATTTATTTGGTCTGACCATATCGCTGACGGGCCTCCGTGAGTACGACTCTTATTGCTTTGGTTTCTCAAGTACCGTCCCGAAAGAGTCTTTTCTTAGGAAAACTTTTCGAGAGCTCGGGGAAGTCCATGCGAGCTTAGCTATTTACATTCAGTCTAATATCGTGATTCTTAAGAGCTTCTATAAAGCTAAATCCCGCCTGATGGTCTCGCTGGACCGGCCCTCTCAGTATTATTGCACACCGAACTCGTTTGCGTTGATTTTGTATTAATACGAAACTCCCTTCCAATCTCGAGCCGTATCTCCTGATGAGATTTTTTAGCGATTCAGTTATGTACATGAATAGCTATAGCATTTAACTGAGAAGTGGTTAAGCTCAGAAGCCAACCGTGGAGCATTGCAAAAACAACCATTACATTTTTTAGCCCCTGGTTATGCTCAGAACTCCGACGCTTTCGAAAGGCGAAGAGCATCGTCAAAATAAAGGCGTGATAAGAGAACAGCGGGAACTGAAATGAAAAGCCTCTTTTCGTTATCTGGCTTGGTCTCCCAGCGCCATTGTTGTGCTTGGCAGTTTCGCGCTGATGAAATCTGGGGGCAGTGTCGAATGGTATCGGATATGAGCCGCGGACTTGCCTTCATCATTTATTTGACGCTCTGACATCCTCGACTGGTGACGTCGTCTTGAATGCTTTCAAAAATACAGCTCGCCAGAGCTCAAGTGAAATGAAAATATATCATATGTATGGAGTGAAGTTTGCTAGCATTCAGGGAATGGAAATGGACATCTGGACTTCTGTTCGCTCTCTGCAACACAATGAAAAACATTCTCCGACTCAAAGCTTCGTTGAAAACCTGGCATGAAGGTTGCATGAATTTAAAATTTCCTCCTCGCAGAATATTTGGCAACTCATTTTCGAGAGGCACAACGGTACAGGACATACTGTATACTCGTCTGACAAAAATACGGTCGTGAGAGCAATTAAATACACAAATATAGATAGATTTTAGAATAATGCTTCTCCAAATTTTACTTTGAATTTCTGAAATAATTTTCGGTCACTTCGTTGTGTAAAATTTCAACACAATGACAGCCGAAGCATTGAACTCAATCCCATCTCAGTTAATTGAGTTACTGAACAAGTTTTAGAACTCTGTTCATATTTGGTTAGATACTAAGTCGAAAATATAGTAAATTGCAAGGTTTATTCAGAATTCTTCACTGAAATCGTTCCGTTTACAATGTTTATACTCTTCCTCGCTGACATCATACCGTTGTTTTCAATATAGCAACATCAATGTTGCTAGTGTTTCACATTCGTGACCTCAGAAGGTTCTTAGCGACCACGCCACAGACACGATATTACGGACTAATATCTTTTTCTATTTTTTCTTTTATGTATGATGCAGATTGCTAAGACAACAAAGGCGACAAAGCAAACCGTGTAGGAGAGCAGCTTTCTTTCTGCACTGCAAAAATTCTAGGAAATATTTATCAATTTTTTTCCAGGAAATGCAAAACTCTACGAAGAGATCATGTGAAATTTTTAAGACTGAAAATACAACGGTATTCGAACAACGTTTAATAGTGTAAAGAGTTGTGGTCGTTCTTTAAATCCTCCTAGAACGACGCGTGCATGTGCGTCATCTTACTCATCCTTAGCGTTGAATCTGATTTAGCACATTAAAATGTAAAGTATTTCTGAATATATAAAATCTCGTGACCACATAAAGGAAGAACAGACATTTCTTCCGTCACGGTTATCTCAGTCGGTGGTTCTTAACGAAACTTTAGAAAAATAATTTAATTTGATCGAATTATTATTCCGTCACTGTATTTTTTGGTCAGGTTTCAGCCTAGGGCATGCATGAATAATTCAATGGCAAAGCTTAATCAATGCAAATCATAAATGTGCAATTACTTTTTAAGTTGAAGGATGTAATTGAATCTGAAACACCTGTTTTCTAGATGCTTATGTTATTATTTTAGTGTTCATTAGTTATTCAGGATATTGCAAGAAGTAGAGTGCTAAGCAGCACCTCATTGAACAGTATTATTTACCTACTTGTCGTTGGTTGGGAAATTTTGGGTAAGTTATTTAAAGACGTCGTAATGAAAGAACTTACTTAAATCTTCATATCACAGTTTGGAAAAAAATAGTGAACCTTCAAGAGACAACTTTATGCTTCGCAAATGTTTTTCAAGGTTTCGAGGATTTCGATGACTGACAGATATGTATTACCAATAACGCAACACAAAATACCTTAGTCATACACGACAACTACTAATGACTTTTTCGGATGTGTCACTCATGTTATCTCTCACACAACACAACGTATGCATGGGCACGAAGAAACTCCTCCCCATGCAGGCAAGATGTCCAGGTTTTGTAGAGTGCCAAGAAGAAAATCCCGAGTGGACAATGCAGGCAGTTGTGCTTAATAAAATTTGCGCCATGCCTTTTCTCAGGGCAAATTGGGAGCCTATACCAGTGTTGCGGCTGCGCAGAACGGCGGCAACACACGCACAGCAACTTTGAGAGAGGGCGCTTTCACTCATAGGCTCCCATACAGCTCTAATGCGAGCTTCACGATAAGCGATGCATGCCGTAGGCCGAGCACACACTCACCTTCATGTCGCCACAGTATGATCAGTTGCTCAGATCAATAGCAATTTGCAATGTTACCTGTCGTGATTTAAATTTTTCAGACAGAGTTCTTCTAATGTCATTTACTAATTTTAAGCTGGCCTTACTTTCAGCTGTACATATGGCATGTTATGATTCACAATACATACACGATTTAAGGCAAAAAACTTGGTTTTTCGAAAAATCTCTTTTCGTGGATCGGAGGCTCAAGGTGATTGTTTTGAAAAAAAATTCTGTATGATTCGCGCTGTGATCCAAGTATTTGATGTACACCATTACAGTGGATGCTCTCGAGATGCTCACTGGAAGTGAGGCTCAACTATAGGCTTGAAAGCTCTTCTAGAATGCAGTGCTACAATTAGAATAAGATTCGATCCAGAGAGCGAGCGAAAAATTTTTAAAAGAATTTTACAATGAACATGATTTGGCAGTTGTGTATCATGCTATGATTTAATCCAAAATTTGATTTTCTTTTTTCAAGGCAAGGGCTATTTTCAAAGAATATCTGTTAAAATATTGGTATCAAACTCACAGCTAACAAAAAATGTTGTGCGTAATTCGTTTAAAGTCATGGTTCTTGTTCATTATTCTTCTGTACAACCATTTTCAAACTGATCTCATTGCTACCACGTACCCACCAATGCTCTAAAATACGAACACCCCTGTAGGTTGCAGGGAATATGAAAGAAATGCTTTTTAATTCTGCTCTTATTTTGCGTGAAAATGCCCCCACGCGAAAGCGTTGGTTCGAAAAAACATAATGGGGTACTCCTTTCCAGGGAAGTCGACGTAGAAGCCCTCACGCTGCATGCTATACCATTACGACCACGCAAATAATTTTTACTTCTAAATCCGGCTCCAAATTGCTTGTCGCCCGCGCGCTGAGTTGCAGCCCCGCGTCTTGCAGTCAACACGTTCTGCTCAACTCGGTCGTCGCTGAGCTCAGAGTGGAAATCTGGCGGATTTTACATTTTGTTTTGACGTTCGTTCCAGCATTGCTAGTAATTTATCAGTTCCGTTTAACTTGTATCCAGTGATTTAGAATTCATTTGATAGTGTGAAAAATTGTACTAGATTTGTGAACGAAGAGACCGTCTCTAGTACAGGGAAATAGTGCAGACAAATAGTTAATGTCCATGACCTAAGTTTTTCGAAAAAGAAGACCATTGTCTTAATGACACTCATCTAAAAAACTTTAAGAAAATTTTGTAAATCTCCATTTAGGTTGTCTCCATTCCATTTTTTAACATCATTTTCCCCCGTAATGCCCTTTCTCGTTATTTTCAACGCAAGAAAAGTGTAGTACCTCTCTTCCGTTTCACAGATTTTCTGCCTCCTGGCATGTCATCAGATCATGTACGCATCTATCAGCAAGCCATGTTCATTGCAGTACGTGAGCTCATTCTATCGAGATGTCGCGAGGACCACAAAACATGCCGCTAGCAGATATGGTACATGGAAAACGAGCTCACATCCTTGGACCTCTCTTCAATTAAACCATAAAACAACTAAGAGTAAATGTTTTATAAAGGTGTGTGCGAACTACTGTTGGGTAATAAGCGTGACGTGTTAGACTTATATATGGTTTACTGCAGTAGGTTTACGTTGTTTAAAATCAGTTACATATTCAAAATGTAACAGTCTGTCAGTAACAAAAAATTCGTTGATTCGAAAAAGCTAACTAGCTGTTAAACTGGCTTCTCTCAATGGATGATCTATAGCGAAGGGAATTTATACACTTCGATGTTTTCTACGAAGTTTGAAAAATGGGCTAATGGCTTAGAATATCTGTTTTCTGTACTTCATGTAGTACTTATTTGGAAAGCAGGAGAAATGAGTCAAATTTGACGGGCTTACTAATCTTTGTATCTAGATCAATGCTCTGACGTAAGAGTTAAATTAAGAAAATAATTTCCGAAATGCATGGACAAAACTTTGAGGGAATCAATATTTATCTAAACTGGTGCCCACGGTTATGAATTAGGTGTTCAAAACTAGCTTACAGTGCCTGTAAAAAATTATTCAAAATTTTCCTTTGTTCTCTTAAATCTCATGGTTCCTTTTCTGATGTTTCGGAATTCCAACTTTGAGCTACTTCATAAGTATCGTTGCGTGATTTTTGTTGAATTTGTTCTCGCAGATTGGCTCTAACATTTAATTTTTCTTTAATTTCATTTTGCATGAGACGTTGACTTTGTGTACTCACGTACCCCATCCGTTTGTGAGAGTTGTCAGGAATCTAATTATGCTGTCTTCAAGCAGCTTTTTATCTTAATTAACAGTTCCCTTCTGGCGTTAGCCCAACTTCTACTTAGTGATCAACCAGTTGAGAATGCCTCACCTCGACCAGTCTTATCGTCTTAATTCTATACTGTGAGACACCCTGATGTCTTCACATGTTTCAAGGGCACCTCGGTCACCCAAAGTGTCTTCGGATATGCTCCGCCTTCTGCGTCTCCACCATGCTGTCGTTAGGTATCTTCTTCTTTGTATAAAGCATTTCGCTTTTGAATGAGGCTTTTGTTAGTTTTAAAGCATGTACGTACAAACAAAAAAAGAAATAACAATAAACGCTACAGGACGCAATGTACACCATAGCTTGTTTCAGAATCCTAAATACTACTTAACGAAGCTGTAATGTTTAATTGAAAGAATAAGGGAAAGGAGAAGGTAATCCAAGAATCGTTTTCGCATGATGCGAAATTTCTGTATTCTAACTTTTAGTTTTTGGGATATAAAGTTAAATAGAAAAAAAAGGTGTGACTTGAAAAATATAACAAAATAACACATCTGACTGAAATTTGCGTTGTTCGTATTCAAAAAGCTAAATTTATATTTTTTCGGTCAATATTGCAACTCAGTGATAAGGAAAAACTAAGCAGAACATCATAGAGGCTCTGTTTTCAACTAAATGACAATTACATCAGTAATGGAGCAGAAATTAATTTCAAATCGAAATCACTCAAAATAACATTTACAAAATTCCCATTTTAAGAGAACGAGAACAGCATACACAGTTTACATATGTTCTCAATGATTTGTTGTTACGTGCAGATTCTGAGATTCGAGGTCACCTTGCTGATCGTCCGAGAGTTTTCTCTCGTTATGCTATTAATCAAATTAAATCTGTTCGTAATGAAATGGAGTAGAATCTCTCCTAGGGATAAGAAGAAGAAAACTAACAAAAAATACGTCTGAAATGTTGAGGCAGAGCTTATTCCATGACGGAGTGGAAGCCAAAAAATATCAGGTCATGTAAAGATTTCAGATAGCCTCACAGAATACAACTGAACTGGTAAGACTGTAACCCAATAAATGGTATTTTCAACGTCGAAAAAATTAAACATAAAGCAGATTGGCACTAGAATACAGGAGGGAAGTGTGTAGAAAAGCGGCATCAAGATATTCAGAATAGAACCCAAATATTCTTCGAATAATGAACGTGAGGTTGTGTTGACTGCAAATGACGTTGCAGTTAACTAAGGGGTGAGTGTTGGTATTGGAATGAACGTTAAAATAAGAAAAGAGTAAACTAAAACAACTAAAATAAAAATTCTACCATCATGTGATGTTTGACGGCGGGGATAGTTAGGGATGCTATTAGATATCAACGATAAGTTCTCATGAAAAGTATCATTAACCGCTGATGATTTTCAACCATGGAGTTCGTTGAATGGATCTCACATTACAATGATTTGTAACGTATAAAATTTATTAAATAGTGTATTGCCGCAATTTTTTTCATTCCCAGCGCAAGGTGAAAAAATACGAATGAATTCTTCAGGGCTGAAGTTAAATAGACTCAGAGACGTAAAGTAGATAAAGCAGCATTTCAAACTCAAATATAGGCCAGGTCGGTACCATGGACGCAGCAAACAGCGCTGCCGCGCTCCTGAGATCCAAATGCGCATCGCAGCAACGACGGAAGGCTTCACTGGAGCAGAATGTCGCCAGGAACCTGCGATCAACATCACAAAGAAGACCATATTTTCACTTTCACATCACTGAAAGAACTGAAAGACAAAGAAAACATTATCTTGATCTAAAGAACAATGGCTAGGCGTATCAGAGAAAGCAATGTCACTTACACTCTCAGCAAAGACTGAGGAGTTTCTCCGTTCTTTTATATTTTGTAGGTGAGTTTTCCGATACAATTGAAAACTCGGAGTTAACGTACCATTGTTTAACCTATACTGCTGGCATTATCAGCAAGACGTTTAATTCATAGTTGTTATTTTAGAAAAATGTTTTTTGTAAAGATTGCCGTTTTACTCTGCGTACAAATTGGAAGAAAATATTCCTTGAGTTCTCACGCGTTTTTTTCTTCAGAAGAGAAATATGTACCTTGGGAATGACTCACTCTGTCATCGATGACTAATGTGTCTCGGCTTCTTTGGTGACCGGTCATGTTCGGAGCCTTAAAGCTGACGCAGCTCGCGCGAGCGCAAAAAAAGACGTCCTCTTCGAGGCCTTGAAACAGCTGTGCCTGAGCAACTCTTTCGTTATCTCCCACAATAGTTGCTCCCTTTCGCTCAGGAGACGTGGCGAGCGAGCTCGTTTCAAATAAAACGCAGGAAGAAACAAAATTTGATCATTTCACTCAATTTCATTCGGTGTTTCTGGGTCGTAATTTTTGAGTGCGAGCATTTTAGAACAAGCGTGAAATCACTGACACGTGTGTTCAGAAGAATCAGTAGTAATGAAATGTTTCTTCTTATAATTACTGAGAAAACATTTCCCTTAACTTATTTTTGCTGTTAAGGTTACTAACCGACAAATTTTAATGCAGCTTATGAAGTCGCAAATTTCAATTAAGATCAAGTTCTTTATTATAAAGAAACTATACAAAACAAAAAGATATTTCAGAACTCATGACGACTCCTCAGCTGCTGAAAGTTAGAAAGCATTTTAGCCAACGAAATTGGTGCTAAGGCTGCCTCGTTCAATGTCATTACCAAAGAAGTTTCGAGTCTTCGCTTCAGGTATCAAAAGTTATTAGGCGAAATCAAATTTACGACGCCCACTTGCAGCATTAAATTTTCAATTGTGGAGAGACACCACGCATTGATCCATATGAACATAAGAAAACAGTAGAAAAGAAATGGTCAATGTGAGTAATGGCAGTTTTATTAACATAGATTTGCTAGCGCTTCAGTAATTCCTACTATATCGCACCGAAGGTCTCACTGAGCAATGTGAATAACTTTAAAATAAATAATTATAGCTGGAAACTATTACAATTACACAACAATTTTCACAATGACATGGAAATTACTGGGAATTATCAAGCACACCAATCACATTCTGTAGTGCGAAATTATACAGAAAATTGCAAAGTACCTATCTAAATCTCCTGCCTATTTCAAAATTTTATACTCTGCTTCGACCTCTTATGACCTTCGGATTTTAGAGTCACTACATATTTTCAAGCGAAACTCTGATTTGAACAATATGGACAGTTCATACCCTATGCAAATATTAATTAGATAGAAATCTCTTCATTGCCTGCACAATTTTTTTTACACTCATGTTATGTGTGTTTTTGTTTAATTTTATTTGCTTCTGATGATATACTTTAAAACCTACGATTCATTGTACTCTGACCATTTATTCCAGTGACATAATGATTTGTTTTTGAACAGGTGATGGAGATGAACTCTGAAACATTTTATCAGTAGAGATGATTAATTTTCTCAGAATTTTCTTCATTTCCAAGTTTCTGACATAGAAAATATAGGATAATTGTTCTCTTTATTGTTTAATTTTGACTCATTCTGTTTTATTACTTGTACTTTGACAGTGTTATATATATTATTTTAAATTTCTGTTCATGTGTGGTCTTCCGGTTACAATTTAGTGGCCTAATGACTTCATGAAAATCACCCCAATTTGATGACAGAAATGGCCCCATTATACGTTAGAATGCCAAGCAAGAAGAAGTGATCTTTTTATTTTAGTGGTTAATATCATATATTAGACAACGAAATAAGTTCCCATTCGATTTAGAATACACCATACAAACAAAAGTGATTGTTTTCGAGTTATTAAAAACCTAACTGTATAATGAATTACAAGATTTGTGAACTCGATTTCAAACATTCTGGACATTTATTTCGGAACGTTTTTGTATTACTTCAACATTTTGTGTTACTTGATTTACGTTACGTTTAAGACAGTAACAAATCGTGCCTCCCTCTTGACTGGGCGCAGAAACTGGTTAAAACGCTGAGAACGCTCGTTTCATTCATTGAAAGAGCATGGTAAAGTCCCATCATTGCAAGTTAAATGAACATCTAATTTGCTTCTACTGCACTGCTCGAATAAAAAAGTATGTGCGAATGATAAACGTAACGTCTCAGCAGTAGGTCTCTGTTTTAAAACATCGTATATATAAAGGATATCTTAGCGAAATCCCCTCGAATTTCAACGCTGCTAATTTAATTCCCTAATCTCATAAATATAACGAAGTATTCATGAGGTCCTCTTTACTCGTGAACAACTCTATTTACCCGGGCTCTTTGTTGCCGACAGTAATCGTATTTCCAAGCACCCGCCTCAACCATTTCTCAGAACGATGTGCCTGGTGAGCTCCGGGATCATACGTCAAGTGCAGGCTTGCAAATGTCAACGAAAGGTCTACGCAGAACGGTATTCTACCAAGGCCCTCGCCTTCCTTAAGTTCGTTACACAGTTCATCGCAGAATTAGGTGTTGCGGTGTAAGCCTGGCTGTAACTAAGTAATTTAAACTAATTTCAGCCAAGCCATTTCAGGAGATAGAGTGCGGTTTTCGATGACTGCATCTGATTAACAAGGTATATTTTGGTTTCAGTTTCCTCGGACGATTCTGAACAGAAATTTCACGTGAAACAATTCTAAAGGGAACTTCTGTTGCATAAAGTAAATCAAATGAAGTTGAGCCTACAAAGAGTTAAGTATAAAACACTGATTTGTATTGGCTTCTTCAAAATATTTAATTAATTTTCATTATTATTAAGCCTTCAGTTGGGTATTTAATATCCAAGCATGCTGTATAGGAACATTTGCTTGCATTCTGTTTCGAGGAGTATAAAATAATTTCCCTCGAGCCAAATTAGTCATATATAGCTTTTCAAGCTCAGTTATTTAATACGTTCATCAATCGGCGTTCAAGGATGTGACTGAGTTTAGATTTCATAAAAAATGCTGAACAGGCATCAGTCATTCAGAGCTGGCAAAACTTAGATTGTTTTTTGCTGCTCCACATCGGTGGAACGGAAGTAAGATTTCTTGGAATGACAAAAAGAGGCTATTGCTTTTGGTTGGGCTAAAGAACACCCAGTTAATGAAAATAGCGCAATTTGCTTGTGTTCGTGCTGCACTGTTGAACGGGTCTACCGACTATGGAGTCAATCAGGTACGCACGGCAATTCAAGATAAAATTGCAGTCGAAAGAAAAGTATTTACGATAAGAAGTACCACTTCTTGCAACGAATTGTTGACCGCAATCGTTTTTTCATTGAAACTTCACCGAAACATCTATGATGGCTCTTCTCCTGTTACCTCTGAACGAATCATTCGTAAGAAACTCCATGAATCTATGCATAAAGCAGAGGGGCTCATAAACTGATGACATTGACTCCTGCCCTGAAGACCAATCGTTTAGAATTTTCTATTTTCCCTTTCGTTTTCTTTTGAAACGCTATTTTTGATCATTAACTAAAATATACGAATCTTTTTTTTAAATGTGATAATAAAAATCATGAAACTGGGACAAAGCACGCGTGCATTGAACTTTAATGGAGAGAAGTGTTACGTGGTCAGAAAAATCGCGAAGCTACCACTACAATAATGATCGCCGCTGTCGTGTTCATCATCGAAGCCTTCAACGAAATCTGTGTGCAAGAGGCAAGACGAAAAAGAAGGTCTATCATGTTCTGGGGCTGTTACAATTATAAAAAGTGAATCCTTTAGTTACGGTATCCGTCCAACTGAAACATGATGTCCATAGTGAAAGTCTATCATGTTCTGCGGCTGTTACTGTTGTAAAATGTGAATCCTTCATTTGCATCCATCAAACTGAAATATGATGTCTACATTGAGCTGCCAGATAATCAAGTTTTACCTATTTGTACTATTTTCTGAATGGAGAAGGTTATGTTGCTTCGCCCATCATTCAGGGTGACAATTCCCAGGTGCATCGGTATAGAACCGTAATTTTAATTAACAGTCTGGATCCTAATATAAATTTCCAAAAATTTAAATTTCCAAAAAATTTCCAAAAAATTTCCAATAAAATTTGTGGGACCACCTAGAACGACAAGTTAGATGTCGATCGAAAAAATCGTCCACACACTGTGGCCGCACTACGAGATCCATTAATACAGGAGTGCTTGAAAATGGACGAGAAGCACATCAAGACGTTAGTTTCAGATGACAATTTTTGTACCCTGGGAGAATATTTGCAAGAAAAACTGCAGGCTTTTGTAAGGGCCAAAGTTTATCACACTTTCCGTAAAATTCAGTCGTACTTTGCAAATTTTGGTAGACTCGTTCCGCCGAAGCATTTTTCCGTACTGAATAACGTGTTTAATGAATTGCACCTGCTATTTCGAAAGCGGCTCCGACAAGTTTTAGTGCTACATTTGGAATGCATTTGGAGTATTTGTGATTGTGCTATCAAAAAACTTGTACGGTTAAGCAAGTATTTTTCGCCATGAATGAGTTCTTCTTGTCTTATTATTCATTTTAAATGGCCATCCAACTTAACAGATCCACTGCTATGCATGCTATATTGGCAGAGGTGAGCAGATCAGTCTGACATGAACTCGATACTTGAACTCGAATGGTGGACGAGCAAGCAAGGGCCCTTAACTAGATAGTGGTGCATTGCGTCAGAGTGATGGCCGGATTAGAACAGCGCTGTAGAGATTTAAGCTCGAAATGCAGGTTGCAAAGCAACTGCGCCTGTCAGCCTTTAAATACACTCCATTTGCCCTTCAAATTAGTGGCGGTTTTGAAAGCGACTCACTCAGAGCCTGAGACTACGAATTGATGGGTTAGAGCTAAAGTCAATGCTACGGGTGCTAGGTTCTGAATGAGGCTGTAACGAAAGTAATATCGTAATCTTTCTTCGAACTCGAATAATTTAGGAATCGAGGGCTCCTAATAGATGTGACTCGAAAGTTTCTGGGTGCAACCGAAAAATTTGTCGATGAAAATAAGAAAGTTCCATGAGGTGGACAATGTTTCCGATTAGTTCAGTGAATATCATAAATTTACCGTTTGTTTCCAAGTTTGACATTCCTGCAGCTTCTAATTTTAGACTGCTGAATTGATGTAAGAACTGTCTCCGAAGAAATATTTTACCACTCATTGTTTCACCAAGGACTTATATTGTGTGCAGGGAGATAAAAATATCATGTGGGGAGAGGCGTAATAGGAATGCACTTTTTTAAACATAATATCAGTTACCATTCACAAAGAAACGTGTGTACGTTGACTTTCAGATTATTGCTGAGCTGAATTTTTTATTGATTTCTTTTAGCAGACCACAAATATGTCATTCTGAGTCATTGTGAAAAAGCGCATGCTTTCGAGCGTGCACTGTATCAATGAAAATCAGTCCTCATAAACACGTATAATAAACATCAGTTTTTGATGTGCACATTATTTGCACTCATATTCAATGGAACCTGTGAGGGTAAAGAAATATCAAGAGTGGTACAATTACCCTCAAACTTTCATTTGTGGGTTTGATTCTAGGACACTTACACATGTTCAAAGAAGTGGTAAGTTAATCTCAATTTCCAATGTTAAATGAAACTTTTATTTTTCCATGGCTCAATTTTTGTAAGATATTGTGCGGATATCCAGATAGGTCGCCTTATTAATAAGGCTACCACTCTAAGCAATTTGATTTGTTCAGTTGACCATACACAATTTGTGCGTTTTCAGTAGGTCAGGTTCTGGTCAGGTGACTACGACATTAAATGTGTACTTAAATCACCCGCCATGCAACCCTCGGCAGTCTCGCCACAGATTTCGCCCCGCACAGTGCTACTAGTTCTGTCGCCGCTACAATCCTGGCGTTGCCGTGACGGGGGCTGCGTATTGCGCGAAGCTTTGGGTCACTGGGAGGTGCCTGTTGGTACTGCTGAAGTTTGGCGCCAGAAGACAGGGGTTGAGTGTGGAGCTCATCGGTCACTCCGTAAGGGAGCAGAGTTCGCCTCTTCGCCCTTTGACGTGTGACCTGACCATGGGAGCCTAAGTCACCGGTGGCCGGTTTGCTCCTCTCCGTCTTACGTCGAAACACTGGATAGCACCGAGGGGTACGTGGGTTGGTTGGCCATTGTGATTTGCTGTCAACGTATCAATTTCGTGCTCTGGTCAATTAGGGTGCAACGCCACACACGCATTCGAATATAACTAATAATTACTGGGGAACTTATAACTTATAACTTGAAACCTTATGAACTTATAACTTATAACTTGAAACCTTATGAACTTATAACTTATTCCGAATAACTAGAATTGAAACGCAATTCCGCAGCTGATACCTTATCCGCTGCCTCGGTAGGGGTTGAAGTGGTTCCGGGGGTATGCTAGGTCCTTGAAGGCTCAAAGTCTTGGTTTTTCCTACAGGCCGTTGTGGCTAGGTTTTTCGGGTCAAGCGGCGGGCGCTGGCGTGGGGCAAGAGCTGCGTGTTTGCACTCGGGCCCGATCAGTGCTACTCCTCGCCCATCGATTCGTTTAACTTTTCTGTTGCTACTAATCGTTCGTTTGATTCAATTCAAAATCTCAATCCGGACTTTCTTTAACTCCACCATCAGTTTTTTATACAGATATTCTAGCTCAAAGATTCTGACCGTATTCGAATTAGATAATGAGTAAGCAGTTTGTTGGGTGTTAACTGTTGGGATCTCCATCTTCTTCTCAATATTAAAAAGCAAGAAGTAATCCACCCCGCGTGAAAACCTGGGTGCAATTCATGCGTGGTGAAACGTTTCTTGATTGTACGAGACCAAGTTATCATGCCACAGACTGTAAAGTGGGTGACTCAGCACGGCATAATGTTAACATATTTTGGTTTCTGAATTGCGATCATTTGGAGGGATCTATTTATTTGTTGTCCGGATAAGCAGGATTAATGTATGGAAAATCATAGAGGTTGTGAAGCCTGTTTTACGAGCCGTTCACTTTAGTTCTTAGTTCTTCAAATCATCAGCCTCAATCAGTGCTATTTTATATTTACCATCCGATCTGTTTTGACAGTGCAGTTAGAGGATATGCTTATATCGTCTCCGCGTCGAGTACGTCAAGCCTCTCCTCGGCCTTGTCTACTGCACAAGGTGTGCGAAACAACCACGTTCTCATGAGAAAATGTAGAATGCTTGCAAACGTGGCTTCCTCAGTACTCCTGCATTCTGAAGAATTGAGTTTGCTAGAAAAGACAGCGAAAATGAAAGAAAAAGAAATGCTTGAGAGTACAGGTTAATGCCTGTGAGTCATCGGAAACTAGTGGGAACAACATATAAAGCTAGAGTTTCTGATCGTCTTATTCCTCTTACTTTGCTGTGTACGTGTGTCAGCGAGCTTTGTTAGTGCCTGCCTTCTCGTCCCTTGAGTGAAATTATGTTCTATCGGATGCGTTATCTTTATTGATTCGCCATTAGAGCTTGTACGTCATTCAAGATTCATGCATCTTAAACCATCCCATTTTGATCATTCAAGCATTTAGTGCCAGTTTTGTGCACTATGGCTGCTTCAATATTTTGCAACTGACCGCTCCCGATAATTCTTCTTTTATCAAGAAAAGAAGCGTCTACCAAAAAACACAGCGGAAAAAGTATCTATTTCAAAGTCTTAAAAAAATCATACATCTGTCATATATTAGTCACTAGTCCTTCCAAATAATAATGTTTATTTTGTAAAGCATCAATTGCTCCTTCAGCCGAATTTGATCCCCAAAACGACCGTTGCTATCAAACTATTCTTGAGGAAACACGATCATGGAGAACTAACATGCCACAGTGAGGTCCAAAAATATTTATTTTGACCTTGCCGACATGGTGATCCGAGAAGCGACTCCTTCCTAGTGCGGGGAAATTTCACTGTTCCCTTTACCAACTTTTACTGGTGCCGAATTGAATTATCTTTATTTGTGTATTGTGCGTCGTAAAGGGAACATCTAATAGACAAGGATTTGATAAAGATTACTTGCACTCAGCAAGTACTCTAGCCCACCCACAACTTCCCGTGGTGGTACCGTTAGTATACCCACTTGGGGTTGTTTACTCGTTACATCTAGTTTGTGTAAAATTGATAATTAAGTACTCATAGGATTATTTATTAAAGTGTTGTCAGTGGGTGGGGGCGCCCAACGTGGGGGGCGCCCACTAACATCTGGGTCTTTTTTGTTTAGCTTTGCGTATTTATCTTCATTGTGTATTTTGTAAGAAAAAGCAAACTATAACAAATAAAGAACTATAAATAAAACACGTGATCCTGGTCCCGGGGGCTCAATGCCCCGAGGACCAGGCAGAATGGCGAAGGGCAGCAGAGGATCGCGACCCGGCCAGAGAAGCTCTGCGGGGGATCGGAGGACGTCCGCGAGCGAGGAAAAGAAGTCATCCGCCAAACCCAGCGAGGTAGAATCGATCAGGACGCCGGTTGCAGAACATGCAAATAGAACACAAAGCAGCACATCTTCTCGTTCGACTTCTGCAGTAGGCTCAGGCCGTCAGACTGGGGAACAGGAGCAACAGGGGGACACGTCTGCTCGAATCACCAACATCGAGAGCAATATCGAAGAGGTCATGAAGTGTTTGGAGCGGGTGCTGCCGGAGTGTAATGTCGCTAGGTTAAATACAACAAGCCATGCCTCTGATGCATCCAACCTAACCTCCAATGAAGAAAGAATCGAGAAGCTTGCAAATATCATTAAAGAAATAACAAACGACTATCCTCCCTATTTCTTCTGGAGGACTGAAGAGCTCGATCAACCCTCCGAGACAGAAAGATAGAAGCAAGTTCATTCCTCTGGATTTTGCAAAACAGCCACCACCGCCAGTATTCACGCGCTTTTACAGCATGAAGTTTGCACCAGAAACAAAGCGTGCAATCGACCCTTACTCGATTAAAAACCGATTTTGGCTCTGACAAAATCGCCACCGAAGTCCAAAACCACCAGCGGCAAAGACAGCTTCACCCTTGAAGTAAGAAACGAGAGCCAAGGTCAAACACTCATGACTATCACACACGTAAATTCAACACCGTGCAAGGTCTTCCCTCACCCAAAACTCAACAATTCAAAAGGACTTATCTACATTAAAGAATATAACATGGAAAACTTTACTGAATTCGCAGCCGGACTGAAGGAAAACTACAACATTAGCGACGTAATAGACGCAACCTTCATTAAAACAAAAGACGAACAGACCAGTGCCCTAATCATTGAATTTAACTCCGAAACTCCTCCGGATTACATAAACATACCGGATGAGCGGTCCGATACAAGGGTATATCCGTACATTGAGAAACCCATGCAATGTACGAACTGTCATATGTATGGACACGCTAGAAACGGTGCACCCGAGCACTCACTTGTGGAAAGTGCGGAGTGGCGGGACATAGCAGCGACCAGTGCCTTGCATCGGAAGCCGTGTGCTTCCACTGCCGAGGCCCCCACCGCGTCAAGGACAAAGCATGCTCAAAAAAAATTGAAGAAGAACAGGTACTTGCCATCCAGAACAGCCACAAGGTAGGAAAACGCCGCGCCAGACAGAAGCTCAACGGCCCAACGAACGCGCCTGAAAAATCTTCACCTCTTCATGCCACTCATTTCAAATGCACGTTGGATCCAAAAGAAAAACGTAAAATGTCTCCTTGGGTTCTCGAGAAGTGCCTCCAGGTCGAGTTGGGTGATAAGCCGAAGCGAATTACCTCCCAAGACGAAAGCTCATTTATAATCGAGGTAACCGGCAAACAACAAAGCATCCAAATCTGTAGCATCACATCCCTAAACAACATCCCAGTCTCCATTGCTGAACATCCATACTTCAACTTAGTCAAAGGACTTGTGTACCTGTACGAGTATGATCTCTCTGACTTCGACTGCTTTCGAGAGGGGCTGATAGCGGATCACGGACTGAACGACGCGGTGAAGGCAACTTGGATCCGACCGAAGAACCCTCTTTCTCAAGCTCTTCTACTCACCTTTAGACAGGACCGCCCAGACTACATTACCATTCCCGGTGAACAATCGCAAACAAAGGTACTCCCATACGTGCCACGTCCCATGTTCTGCAAAAGGTGCCTCGAATACAACCACACGCAGAAACGATGCCCTAGCAAAGTAGTGACCTGTGCTAGGTGCAACAATGCAAACCACGATAGTGGAGATTGCAACAACGCCAAAATAGAATGCCACAACTGCGGTCAAGATCACCACTCAGGATCCTATAAATGTACCGAATTTAAATATCAGCAGGAAATTCTCACCATTCAACATAAATCCAAAAAACCAGAGCCCATGCAAAAGTTAAACTAGACTCAGAACAAACAAACTATCGCCACAGTTATGCTGCTGCCGTAACATCAAACAGCCCAAAAGCACCCAACCGACAGCCTCCTGTTCCTCGGGAACCCGAAGCAGTAGCAACTCCCCCAGCTACTTCATCCGGACCCTCCAAGCCTCAAGAGTCCTGAAGGAGAAAAACGCACGGAGGAAGAGAAAAAATTCAGACGATCAAGAAAAACCAACTGAAAAGAAACAAGTAACTGAAGCAGTTTGCGTCGACCCATCCACTGGAGGAACGTATACAACCCCTGTGCAAATCATACCTAACTACGACTCAGCAATGAGTGATAGCGAAATCACAAGCGAGAACAATCCGACCGTGAGAAGTGGAACAAGAAAAATTTACCAACAGTATCAAATGGAAACCGGACGAAACCAAAATGAATAGTGATGCCAGCGCGCTGCAATGGAACTGCCAGGGTGTTCGGGCGAAAAAAGACGAATTATTACAACTAATCAACCTCCACAAACCATTCGTAATTGCTCTTCAAGAAACCAAACTGTGGCACAACTGTAACTTCTCAATACCTCAGTACGTTCTACTCACCAAGCATGGACACTTCAATTTCACCCCCCATGGAGGAGTTGGCCTTCTAATCCACGAATCCATTCCCTTTCAGGAAGTCCCCTTGACCTCAACAATGCAAGTCATCGCAGCTACCGTCCAACTCACTCAGCGAATAACCTTTGTCTCACTCTACAGCTCAAGGAACCACACCTTATCTCTGGAATTGTTAAACGAGTTAATAGCTCAACTGCCTCCTCCAATCATTTTGATGGGCGACTTCAATAGCCATAACACAATCTGGGGATGCCAAACTACAGATCCCCGGGGCCGTCTGGTAGAAGACTTCATCAGCCAACATAACCTAACTTTACTCAACACGGGAACTCCAACTCGAGTATCGTACAACTCTGAATCTGCGATAGACCTGACCTTAACCTCTCCTCGCCTTGGTGCTGACCTATTGTGGAACACATCGGAATCCCCAGAAGACAGCGATCACTGCCTTATCGTATTGAAACTAATAAACTCACCACGCAACGAACTGAAACGCACTGAATGGAACGTTAGGAAGGCAGACTGGACGTCGTACAAGGCCCACCCCATGTGGGAGGAGCTCCGGATACCCGAAGAAGCTACATGCGCCGAAGCACTTGAAGCATTCACCAGTGCATTGACAGCCGTAGCAAGGGAATGCATCCCTACAATCGAATTAACAACATTTTTTCCAAAACCCTACTGGAGTGCCAGACTTACAGAAACGCGCATTAACAGAGAACGCCTCTACCAGAAATACAGACAAACAAAATCCGTGCAGAATGCCCTGTGTTGGAAGAGAGCTAGAGCCATCCATAGAAACCTGCTGCGAGAAGAAAAACGAAAAGCCTGGATTTCACTCGCCAATACCTTCACAAAGAACACACCAATCAGCTCTATTTACGAAAATATCAGAAAAATCAAAGGAAAATCGCAGCGGCATGTATCAATTTTAAGGGAAAACAATGTGACATATTCGACAGTACCAGATATAACAAATAAACTAACAGAAACTTTTAGCCAAATCAGCAGCACGGCCAACCACCCTCAAGATTTTATACAAGAAAAACTACGAGCAGAAGCTAATGAAATTGATTTCTCATCTCACAATAGCGAAATATACAACGAAGCATTCTCCTCTGCCGAACTCGACTTTGCTTTAAACATCACAAGGAAAACATCACCTGGAGCTGACGGAATCTCATACGAGATGTTGAAACACCTCCCAAAACAAGGTAAAGAAAGTCTCTTGTCCATCTACAACAAGCTGTGGCTCCATGGTTATTTCCCACCCAGTTGGAGAGAAGCAGTAATTATCCTATTTCAAAAACCCGGAAAGTCTCCGTACTCGCCATTCAACTTCAGGCCAATTGCGGTAACAAGCTGCCTCTGCAAGACTCTAGAACGACTCATCAACAATAGACTCCTTGACTATTGTGACATGCACGGCTACCTGACCAATATTCAATGCGGCGGCCGCCCTAACCGATCCACCATCGACCACCTAATCCGTCTGGAAACCATTATCCGAAATTCCTTCATCCACAACGAGCACTTCATAAGCATATTTTTTGACCTTAAAAAGGCTTACGACACCACCTGGAAATGCGGAATTATGCGAGACCTTTACAATCTACACCTCCGTGGACGACTCCCTTACTACATAAAACAGTTCCTGCATCATCGTACCCTCAGAGTACGGATACACAATCACCTATCCGACCCATTTCCACAAGAAGAAGGTGTCCCTCAAGGCTCCGTCTTATCAGTAACCCTCTTCATCATTAAAATTAACAATATTGCCTCCATGGTCCCAAAAGATCCACGGTATCACGCATCGCTATACGTTGATGACTTCCAACTCGTGTACCACCACAGCGACCCCAAAATTGTTTAGGCCAAACTCCAAGAGTGCATCGACAGGGTAGCGCTCTGGACTCGAACCAACGGCTTCTCCTTTTCAATGGACAAATCCAGAGCTGTGCACTCCACTTCTCTACCGGGTATTCATTTGTCACCGTCACTCAAAATTGGAAATCTAAAGATAGAATATACTGAAGAAATAAAATTCCTTGGGCTAACATGGGATCGGAAACTGACCTGGAAGACCCATATCACCAACATAAAAGCAAGCTGCCAGAAAAACGTAAATATACTTGAATCTATCGCCTCACACGAATGGGGTGGAGACCAAACAACTTTGCTCCATTTATACCGACTATTCATCCGGCCAAAATTAGATTACGGTTGTATAGTCTACTCCTCTGCTTCGTTATCAATACTCAAACAACTTGACCCCATCGTGAATAATTGCCTACGACTAGCTACAGGCGCATTTAAATCCACACCGATCCCTAGCTTACAAGTTATATCCGGCGAGATGCCTCTTGAGCTCCGAAGACAGCACCTCTCATTAAAGTACCTCTACAAAATAAAAAGCCAACTGTCAAACCCAGCACGCGATTGTGCCGTACGGCCTATAGACAGAAGACTGTTTGGTAACAAACAATCCTCACCGCCTTTCGCCGTTCGCACAGTCGAACTCATGGAATCTCTCGATCTCCACGAGCCCCACATAAAGCCTGCCTTCTCTTATCGGTTACTGAATGTCACTAAACCCACATGGAAAATCACCCCCGCCGAAGTAAATATAGAACTGACTCTCTACAAGAAAGAATGTACCCACCCAGTCTTCTACATCCAGGAATACCGGCGACTGCGGAGCGAGGAATACAAAGAGCATGTCACGATCTTTACCGACGGTTCTAAGTATGATGATAGAGTCGGCGCCGCGGCACTGTGTGGCGGTACGAGGGA